>APFE030645534.1:2527-64037 GCA_000404065.3 Pinus taeda
AGGAAGAATACATGGCAGCCACTCATGCAAGCAAGGAAGCAATTTGGTTGCAGAAATTGTGTTCAAGTATGGGGTTAGTACAGGGAGCTATAAGGATAGATTGTGACAGCCAAAGTACAATTTTCTTGGCAAAGAACCCCGCATATTATTCAAAGACAAAGCACATTGATGTTTAGTATCACTTTGTGAGGGATATGATAGAAGACAAAAAGGTGTTGCTGCTAAAGGTGGACACTTTGAAGAATACTGCAGATGCATTGACAAAATCTATGAGCTTTGAGAAGTTCTATTGGTGTAGAGAGACAATGGGCATTTTAGGGCTAGAAAAATAACTAAGTTCTCTTGTGGCCCCTTGTGGAAAGAAAACAACAAGTGGGATAATGTTGGGTTGTGTTATATTCTTTCCACGACCAGCCCACGTAGTTAACCAGGGGGTTAGAGGGTAGGTGGAGTCCCCCTTCGTTACACTGATTGTGTAGCGTGGGGTGGGAGGTCATAGGGGGTTTGAGGCATACCCGTAACCCCACTTTATAGGGTTGCCTTGGACAATTTTGGTTTTGGACCCTATGTTAGGATGGGCGGACCCACCTATGGTGTTGTGCATGATTTTCGCACATTTTTTTGGACGTGATGGTTTTCATTCCATGGTATTGGACGCGATGGTTCTCGGTCCATGGTATTGGATGCTTGGGCATGTATAAATATGTATTATAACATTGAAAGGAACATAACAAAAAATAAAGCTGGTAGTGTCGGTTTTGGGATCTGGGGGAAAACCTCTGTGTATATGTGTTTTATGTGTTATTCTCTCACATTGATTATTTTCTGTGTTTTATAATTCGTATGCATGTAATTTCTGTAAGGGGTTAAAACCTACATCATTTTGAGCAGCTTCAACCACAACAACAAGATCGATCGAAACGAAGCCGAGATCAAAACGGTGAGGAACAAAAGCTAGAGATTGGCTATGGCTAGTTTTGTTAACTGTCTAAGCTTAAAGGCTGAGAAGCTAAATTTTGTGGTTGGTTATGTAATCAGTTGAAAGATATATTTTGACCCTTGGCCAAATATCTATATAATATAGAATGTAAATAGTACTAAGGGAGTTTTTTGATAGAATAGAGACATAGCTAAAGAGGTAGTAATAAGTTGTTGTGTTTTATTATCGCCCGAATTTGGGTTGGACGATGTATTAACACGTGTACTTACCTCAGTGAATTAATAAAAAACAAGCCCCACCTCATATTTTTATAAATCACATTCCTATATTTGAGCTGATGAATTGATTGAAGTACTGAGTAGCATTTTTATTTAAAGGGGAGACGCAGTGGTTGGCTAGGGCCCAGCCAACCTAGCACATTTACCCCATTTCTTGTTTCCTGTAATTTGTGTTTATATTATCAAGTGTGATTTAATTTCAAGCACATGCATTCACGTTTGAGTGAAAGCGGATCTGTTGTGTGAAGTAGATAAATTTCCTTTCTTGCACTTGATTTCAGATTTGTTTCCTCTGCCTGGTCCAACCAGGAGAAATAAACCTGCACTAGTGTACGTTGGTGTGACATTTCCTTTCCTACAATTCTGCTTGGTTGGTTTTCCTCTTCTGGTCCAAGTATGAGAAATAAACCTACACCACTGCACGTTGGCGTGATATTTCCTTTCCTGCAATTTTGTTTGGTTGGTTTTCCCTGCCTAGTCCAAGTAGGAGAAATGAACCTGCACCAATGCACGTTGGTGAGATGCAGTAAGCCTTCTTAAGTCTACTTCCCACAATCTTCTTTCTTTCATTAAATACTTATGATAGGATAAATGTATATGGATTTTTTCTCTATTCCTACACTCTGTCAAGAATAGAAAAATTCACTTTTTATGTGTGAAATTTGATTTAACAGTACAATTGCACTTGCAATAATTAAGCACTCATTTTAAGAATTAAATGCTAAGTGCAAGAAGTGCTAATCCGGTGCAAGAACTAATTTCTTGCCACGAGATCTGAGTGCTTTGAGCCTGGAAAAGTCCAGGCCCTTGCAGGAAGTAAAAATCCTTTAGAAATGACACCATTTATACCTTTTGCATAAATCTCTGTTGTTGCACTAGTGCAAGTAGATTGTGATAGTAGAAGATAGATTAGTGCAAGAAGGAAATCTCTAAAAAAGCAGGCTTAATGGCCCATCTGATGAGACTGCTAAATGTCTCTACTAAAGAAAAACACATACTCAATAGTTAAACAATAATTAGATAGAGTGATTTCCCTTTATCTTCAATTCCCTCTTGCAAATGTATTCTTCCTTATTCCAGTCTTAAATTATTTTGATGGTTCAAGTTTCCTTTTCTCTTTTTATTTTGATTCTACAATATTTCCTTTAAAGAAAGTAGGGATTTATATTTTAAATATTCAAACCATTTCTGGCATTGCCTGTGCTTCATATCTAATTTTATGGATCCCCTAGGTTTAGGAGTTTTCTTAAGTGTAATTCATTCACCCAACAATCAACATCTTTCACATATCTCTTAAGCAATGAAACATGGAGAACATTGTGGATTTTCACTATCAAAGATAGTGCAATTTTGTAGATCATTGGTCTAATCCTCTCAAGGATCTAAAAAGGCCCACAATTTGAAGGTTCCAACTTGAAAAATGATCCAACCCTCAAGGAGATCCTCTTGGGCTTGATGCGCAAGTACACGTGCTCCGAAATCTAAAACTCCTTAAATACCCTATGCAAATCTAGATAACTCTTCTAACTATCATGTGCTACCTCTAAATTCCTCTTGATAACTTTCATTTCCTATTATATCTCCACCAACATGTTTGGTTTAGCTAATACCCTGTTCACTAGATCAATCCAGCTGATAAGTGTATTACATCTATGCCTCTAAATAACCTCAAATGGATTATTTTGAAGGACTTATGATAATCATCATTATAAGAAAACTCTATTAGTGTGAGATAATCTTCCCACTTCATGTGTTGATGCATGACATTCATCCTCAACTTTACAAAAGGATATTTTTTACCCTCTTTTTCTATCCATCTGTCTATGAATGATAAGTTGTACTGAAATCCAACTCAGTCGCCAAACCTACAAACAACTATTTCCAAAAGTTGGAAGTTAACTTGGCATCTATATTGGATATAATCTTCATAGGAACAACATGAAATATCACTATCTCCCTGATGAAAATATGAGCTAGCTCACTAGGTGAATTCATACACTTAACTACAATGAAGTGATCTATCTTACTTAACCTGTCAACCATAACCATGATGGAATCATGTTGTCTCAATGTCCTTGAAAAACCTGTAATGAATTCCATTGAAATGACCTCCAATTTCCACTCTGGAATCAGAATCGTCTGTAATAAACCACATGGATGCTTATATTTTTCTTTTATTGTTCATTTTTTATAGCATTGGATGTGCTCTAGCCTTGAAATTTGGAGAAGAGGCTAAGGAACATGATATCTCCAAGACCTAGAAATTGTTTTGAGAAATTCCACCTGGATGAGGAGTTATTAAAATAATTAATATTTTTTAATGGGTTCCTAAGTCTAAACTTAGGAAAATAAAAATATTAATGGGTATTAATAAAGATAACGGTGAGAAGCTTCTAAGAGATGAGGATCAAGTTTGTTTTAATCTTAGCCATTGATTAAAGACTTAATCTCGGTTGTTGATTCATCAAAAGGAAAAGTATAAGAGAAGACTTGAGGATCATTTGGAGACACACTGACAGATACTTAGTATCTATAGGAAAATCGATTCTCAAGTAAAGGAGATCGATTTTAGAGGGAGACTTATAGGGTGGAGGAAGAAGATGGCATCAGTAGTAGCCAGTGGCTAAGGAGTAGGTGACACAGGGAAAGTGTGAGACAACGCAGAGAGAGACGTGATATAGAGGAGAGATACATCCCTCACGCAGGCTGACATAGAGGGACGCTCCGAGCCACACTGAGCCATGTAGAGTGACACAGGCGTAGGAGTAGGGTCTCCAAAGTGTCAGAAAGTCTGAAAGGGTAAGTCACAAGTATTTTCTTTCAATTTCTCTATAAAATCATTCCTTGTAAAAGAAATTATTGCTGAAGATTAATAAAGCCCTCATCTTCTGCACTGATTTTCTGACATTAGGTTTTTACGGGGACAATTGTCCAAAAACAACTATGTTTATGTGATTCGTTATTGTCTGTGTATTTTTCTCTAGGTAATTGTGTGATAACTGTAGTAGAATTTATTTTATTATTTGTTGAAGTGTTTTCGTAAATAACTTATTTCCAATATTAAGTAGGTGAAATAAATGTGTTGTTGTAGTAGAATTTTAGTTTAAAAATTGTCACATGGAATTAGGGCAGAGATCCGACAAGAAGAGATGGAAACAAAATATGGGTCAAGAGCGTGATGCAAAGGCATTCACTCAATGGGACTCATGCAGATTTCCAGAAGAATGTACAAGGGACATGAATTACGATTATTCTATGTTAGCTTCCAGAAGGGAAGAAGAAGTCTCTTGCTTAGCAGGTTCTGCCTCCTCTGAGGTTTGGTATATAGACAGTGGAGCTTCCTGACACATGACAAGAATATGAGAATGTTTTTCATATTATTAGGAATAAAGGATGAATTTCCAGATCACCATGGCAAATAAGGCAAAGTGTACTCTAGTAGGAAGAGGTATTGTGGTCTTTCAAAGTGAAGCATGAAAGCAGCTTCGAGAAACCAATTTGTTGCATGTACCAGGATTTGGGATGAGCTTACTTTCTATATCTCAACTTCAAAACAAGGGCCACGACATTTTATTCATTAAGGAGAAAGTATATGTCAAACACCTGAGCTGCAAAAAGAATGCCCATATTGGAATCAAAAGTAACAGGTTGTACATGTTGCAACTAGAATCACCGATGGCACTGATCAAAAATCATGGAGACAAGGATTTAAATGAACTGTGACACAAGAAGATCGAGCACTTACACCATGGGGCTCTAAGAACTCTCAAGAAAACAATATCAGGAGTTCTAGAACTAAGTACCAAATGAGATGGCGTATGTAGAGGGTGTGTTATGGGCAAGTATGCCAAAGCCGGATTTTCCAAAAGTAACAATAGGGCTAAGAGTGTGCTAGGATTGATACACATAGATATCTGTGGACCGATGTCAACAAAATCTCTTATTGGTGTTGAATACTTTGTCACCTTCATCAATGACTATTCCAGAAAGAATTGGATCTACTTTCTGAGAACCAAGGATGAGGTTTTTGGTCGATTCAAAGAGTTCGAGGCTCTAGTGGAGTGTCGGAGAAGAAAGAAGATAAAAGTGTTGTGCTCAGACAATGGTAGAGAGTATGTTGACATGGACCTCACCAATTTTTGTCCTAAGGAAGGTATCAGAAGAGAGTGTACAACTCCCTACAATCTGGAGCAGAATGGAGTAGCAGGAAGGAAAAGTAGGACTATTGTGGAAGGAACTAGGGCAATGATGTATGATCAGAATATGCCTAAATTTATGTGGGCATAAGCATGCATCACGATAGATTATGTATAGAACATGTCTCCACATAAGGCATTGGGAAAAATCACTCCAGAGAAGGTCTTCATAGGGAAGACACCTAAAGTTATTCATTTCTAGATATTTGGGTGTTTAGGCTATTGTTGTATACTGGAACAAAAGATAAAAAAATAATATCAAGCTACTGAGAAAGGATATCTTGTGGGATATGATGAGAATTATAAGGAATACAAAGTCTATATTTTAGGGAGTAGGAAGGTAGTAGTTTGACGAGATGTAAATTTAATGGAGGATAGAGCTTTTTCAAAATATCGAGAAATGCCTTCTGAGGAGCAGTCGAAAGAAACATCTGGGAACTCCGAAAGATTTTGCGGGATGCAAAGGACTTCATTGGTGCATTCAGGAATAATAAAAGGGAGCGAAGACAACTAGTTAGATACCAGGCCTCAGTAGCTTAGGTTGGGGAACCTTCTACTTTTTAGGAGGTCGTTCAACGTCAAGAATGGGTAGATGCTATGGTGGAGGAATACAACTCTATAATGGTCAATAATGTTTGGGAAGTGGTACCTATACCTTAGGAGAAATTACTGGTAGGTTTGTGATGGATCTACAAGTTCAGATTCATGGAACATTTTAGGGGCTAATATTTGTAGGTGGGTTAATTTTCCATGATTTTTCCACAAAAATGATTCACTAATCTCGATTTTTTATAAAAATGATTTGCCCAATTTCTAAAATATAAAATTATTTTACCTTAAAAATCACCATCGTTATATAGAGGCTATATATAAAATCATTATAAATTTGAATAATTTTACAAATATATCAATAAATTTTTTATAGTTTGCATAATAGGGATAGTGAGATTTTCCAATGTTTTTAAAATTCAAGATAAATTTCCATCCTTCAAATTTCCCCCGTCAAATATGCTGGAGACAGAATTGTGGAGAAATACAAAGCCAGGTTTGTGGCTAAGGGGTATGCTTAGAAGGAAGGGATAGGCTACAAAGAAACCTTCACCCCAATAGCAAGGTATACTTCTATTAGAACTATCATATCTCTTGCATCACAGATGGTGTGGGAGATTCATCAGATGGATGTCAAACGAAATTATTGAATAGGGTAATAGAAGAGGAAGTATACATTGAAGAATTAGAAGGTTTGGAGACACATGAGAATAAATCAAATGTATGTACATTAAAGAAAGCCTTATATGGGCTTAAGCAAACACCTAGAGCATGGTACGGACCAATTGACGGTTACTTGCAGAATATGGGGTTCGTCAAGAGTGACACAACCCCTAATCTCTACTATCTTGTGGTAGAGAATGAGCCTCTAACCCTATTATTATATGTTGATGATCTCTTCCTAAAAACATCATCGAGGATCATCAAATATTGTAAGATGAACCTAGCCACAGAATTCGACATTAAGGATTTGGGATAGATGCATTATTTCCTAGGGTTGTAAGCTTAGCAGTGGAAAGGTGAGATATTCCTTGGACAACGAAGATATGCTACAGAAATATTGAAGAGATTTAGGATGCAAAAACGTAGACCTATGGCTACTCCAATGATCACCAACTAGAAGAATATTGATGCATCAAAAGATAAAGACTTTTGTCCCAACCTGTAAAGGCAAATTATAGGGTCCCTAATGTATCTAGTCAATACCAGGCCAGAAATTTGTTATGTTGTCAACACCCTTAGTTAGTTCATGGTGGAACCTAAGAGGCCACACTAAACAAAAACCAAACATTTTCTCAGGTATATACAAGGAACAATTGGGCATGGACTATTGTACAACAGAGGAAATGACATCAGGCTGAGTGGGTTCACTAACCCAGATTGCGCTGGAAGTTTAGTAGATCGAAAAAGTACAAATGCGTACTGTTTCAACATTAGATCAGGAGTGACCTCCTGGTGTAGTAGGAAACAAAATTTTGTCGATCTAAGCTGAGTTGAAGCAGAATATATGGCAGCTAGGACAACTTCGTGTGAAGCCATATGGCTTAGGAAATTGCTTGTGAATCTCTTCAGGGGAAGGATGGCAGTGACCAAGATCATTTGTGATAATCAGAGTTGCATCAATCTCTCTAGTAATCTAGTATTTCATGATCGGTCAAAGCACATTGATATCAACTGTCACTTTTTCAGAGACTATGTCCAACGAGGAGTAGTATAGTTGAGGTACACTCCTACATGAGAACATGTGGTAGGACTCCTCACCAATGCTCTAGGAAGAACAAAGTTTTTTTATATCAGGGAGAATATGGGGTCTGTAATGGACCTATTTCAGTAGCAAAAATTGACAAGTGTAAGGAGATGTTGTGGATTAGTTAGTAGTGGTTGTGATATGGGAAGCATGATGCGTCATGTTGAGAGGGATCTATGATACAGATGCAACAGTGGAAATGATAGTGTCATGGGCAGAAATAGAGGAAGCAACAGTGTAGGGGATGTGAGGTAGCAGGCCAGGCATCAACACAGGTACCTATGTAGAAGATCAATGTGATGTTTCTCTAGTGAAGCATTGACAAGAGCACATTCCTCACTAAGAGTGAGTGTTGATTTGTGCTAACATCTGATGTGCTCTAGCCTTGAAATTTGTAGGAGAGGCTAAGGAACATGATTTGTCCAAGACTCAAAAATCATTTTAAGAAATTCCACCCAGATAAGGAGTTATTTAAATAATTAATGTTTTTAATGGGTTCCTAAGTCTAAACATAGGAAAATAAAAATATTAATGGGTATTAATAAAGGTAAAGGTGAGAATCTTCTAAGGGACAAGGATGAAGCCTATTTTAATCTTATCCTTTGATTAAGGACTTAATCTCAATCATTGATTCATGAAAAGGAAAAGTATGAGAGAAGGCTTGAGGATCATTTGGAGACACACTGATAGATACTCAATATCTCTAGAAAAATCAATTCTCAAGTAAAGGAGATCGATTTTAGAGGGAGAGTTGCAAGGTGGAGCAAGATGAGGGCATCAGTAGTAAGCAGTGACTGAGGAGGAGGTGATGTAGGGACAATGGGAGACAATTTATAGAGATATATAGTCTATAGGAGAGACACAACCCTCAAATAGGCTAATGCAGAGGGGTGCAGATCCATTTAGAGCCATGTTGAGCCACGTAGAGTGATGCAAAGGTGATGTAGGAGTGGGAGTGGGGTCTCGAAAGTGTCAGAAAGTATCGAAGGGAAAGTCTCAGGTGTTTTATTCAGTTTCTATATAAAATCATTCCTTGTAAAAGCAATTGTTGTTGAATATTAACAAAGCCCTCATCTATTACACCCATTTTTGCACATTGGCTTTTTCAGGGAACAATTCTCCAAAAACAATTGTGTTGATGTGATTGGTTCTTGTGCATGTATTTTTCTCTGGGTAATTGTGTGATAACTGTAGTAGAATTTTTTTTAATATTTGCTTAATGGTTGGGTTTCCATAAATAACTTATTGTGAATAACAAGTAGGTAAAATAAATCAATTGTTGTAGTAGAATTTTTATGAAATAATACTCCTCATCCATATCACTTTCACCCTATTGTTGTAACCTATGCCTTAATTGCTGATACCTAACATCATTTTATATTTCCTACATGATTAACTCTTGCAAATCTGTCCCATAAGAACTCGTTGTTGCAATATGATTTACTTACACTCTCCTACTAAGACCATCGACAACCCTATTCTCCTTCCCCTGATGTACCTAATCTCAAAATAAAACTCACTCAGAGTATCCAACCATCTAGATTACTTGGCATTCAAGTTAGGTTGGTCAAACAAGTACCTCATCACTCTTTGATTACTCATCAAGACAAACCTCCTACCAAGAGGATAATGTATCCACATCTTCAAGGCATGAATGATAGCTTCCAAATTAAGATCACGCATTACATAGCTCATCTTGTGCTCATTCGATTTACTTGACTCATAGCATACCACCTGTCCTTCATGCATCGAGAATCCACCAAGTCCCCTCTTGAAAGAATTTTTACATACCATGAGCTCTTTATCTGGATCTATAATCTTCAAGACTTTATCATTTGTATGAAAACGTTTCAAATTCTCAAAACTAGTTTCACACTCCTCAATCCATTCAAACTTCTTCCCTTTTCTCTATAAGGATGTGATAGGATAGGAAAACCATGAGAATTTTTTATGAACCACCTGTAATAACATGATAGTCCCATGAATGATCTAACCTTATCAACATTCCTAAGAGTTTCCCACTCCATGATATCTTTCATCTTTTTGAGGTCCACTTCTATGCCTTCCTTAGAAGCAACATGGCACAAGTAATTAACTTCTATTTGAAAAAAAACTGCACTTATTAAGATTCACATACAATTGATTCTCTATAAGCAATCTTATCATTTCTACCAGGTTTTCTACATAGCTTTCCTCATTCTTGGAATATATCAATATATCATCAATGAACTCTATCACAAACTTGTGATGATAAGGACATAACGCACTATTCATTAAACGCATGAAAGTAGCTAGAGAATTAGTAAGACCAAACAAAACCACTACAAACTCATAATTCCCATTCCTAGTATGAAATGCGGTGTTGGATATGTGTTCATTTTTTATCCATACCTACTGATACCTTGACCTCAAGTCGATATTTGAAAACACTATTTATCCCTTCAACTGATCAAACAAATCATTAATCTATGACAACGGATAAATGTTCTTGGTCATCGCCTTGTTAAAATTTCTATAGTCAATAAACAACCTGAGAGTACCATCCTTGTTCTTTACAAACAACACCAGTGCACCAAAACTTGACACATTGGGCCTAATGTAACATTTATCAAAGATTTCCTTAAACTGCAACTTCAATTACACTTACTCTAGATTTCTCATGCTCTATGATGCCTTTGTTGTTTGTGTTTCTCCTAGTATCAATTGAATAGAAAATTCCACTTCCTTGTGAGGTAGTAAGTTTGAAATCTCTATTAGAAATACATCTTGAAACTGATGCAAAACAAAATACCTCTTCAGGACTCTAGCATCCTCAACATGCTTCCCACTATTACTACAAACATGCACTGCAAACAATACACACTCTTTTTTGTAACTAAGATTTTCCTCCATAGTCATAACCATTCTCATTGAAGCAGGATTCTTTCTACACTACAAGACTCTCTTTTCTCCATCATCGTCCAAGCACTCAATATCATTCTTGTAGAAATGTACATTAGTCTTCTGAAGGTACACACAATCCCTACCCAAAGGAATGTTGTATGAACCCAAAAGAAGCACATTTAGGTGTGATGATGTAGGCATACCATTCAACTCAAATGCACAAGAACTCACCCAATTATGTACCATTTTCTTGGTCCCTATAGCTAACTACACCAACCAGGACTTTACATGTGCTTCTTTGCTCAAGCCACACTTATCCACCAGGTCAAGATTAACATAACTATAATTAGGTGCAAGATCAATCAAAATGGAAACAACCTGATCATAGAGCTCCATCTCAATAATGGATGACTGGTAATCCACATACTTCTAATCAAATGGTGCATAAATCCAAGGAATTCTCTTACTAACATCCCCAAATTTCTACACCTCGTGAGCATTCTAGATCTAAGCTTTTGCATTCTAGTATAATGGAAAATCCTTCTTGTGATGATATTTGCTACAAATCCAACAATGCAATGGTTCCCCACCACTACCTGTATTTTGCTACTCTCCAAGCTAAGATCCATGTCCCTCCTCTATTGTACTAAAATTCTTGTAAGGAGCCACATTTTCTTTCTCATGTACACCCTTATGTCTTTCTTACTTCGAGGGTGATTTTCCTTTGGTCTTTTCATTTCCTTTATAGTCATGATTAGGCCCATTATTATGCTTTAACTACTCAGAACAATGGTTCAAGTTCCCAATGACTTCCTCTAATCACCAAGGCCCATCATACTCAATCTGTTCCTTGCTTGCTAACAAAAGTCCAATGATGAATCTTTGAACCTTTGTCTTCTTATCCTTAAGAGAAGGCACATATCTTAACAACCCCAAAAACTTTGTCATGTACTCTTCATTTGTCAGACACCCCATGTTGAATTCATAGAACTCCTTAGCCTTACCATAATAATATCTCTTTGATAATTACTTCTTCCTAAAGAGTCTTTTTAACTCAAGACAACTAAACCGCTCTATATTGATGTACTTGACATCCTTCACATATTCCCACTAAATGTCTTCTATTCCCTTGGGAGTGAAAATAACTATTATGGCTTTGATGTTCAATTTAATCACACAGCTCAAATAAATTCTTCATTCTACGAAACCATGCTTATGCATATTCTATTTTCTTCAACTCTCCATCAAAGGTAGGAGGCTTGTCTCTCTCAAACTCATCTAGAAGGTATCCCCTCTCACTCCTCCTGTAAGGATGATAGAGACAATGATGATGACATCTATCTGAACCAGAACTAGAATAGAACCCATAAAAACTAACTCTTCAGTTAGGTGTATCCAACCGTCTACCACCTCTAACTGTCATCCTTGTCTAACCTATGCCCTCTGTGAGACATTCTACCATATGCATCATTAGTCCTTTCCTCTTGTCTATAATTGATCCTTACCATCCCTATCTCTATGAATATGATAAGCTCCAAATGATGACCACATTCACATTGACTTGAGTTTTCTGAGCCCTGACAATTATTTCTTTTGATTGACTTATCATTTCATTGTCCACCTCAGAACTCTTGATCTCTACCTTCATACTTCTCAAGGTATCTACCATGTCAAGAGAGTACTCTTCCCCATGCTACTCAGTTGATCTATAAGGACATTCACATGAAATGTAATCCACCATTTTTCTTGACACCTATGATCTTCTACATACCTCAAAAATACCATTTCAGTAAACCAAATCTAAACATAATCAAACATACCTTAGTAAGGTTCAGAGGAGTCTATTTCATCTACACAAACTAGTACAGATTCTCATGATATACATGTATATACACATAATGAAACCAACTTATCAACCTATCGACATCATCTCAATTATCATGCATGATAACCCAAACTATAACACGGATTACATATATGACAACCACAAACATAGAAATCCATGCACAACAAACAAATTGACAAGTAACATGCATGCATAACAATCACATCTAGCCCATCTAGTCTAAGAGTTTGAACCAAGAAGCTCTAATGCCAATCTGTAATGATTCCACCCCACATTTACCCACATTTACAAGGCGACTATGTAATTATTTTATCAAAGTTCTACTATGACATTACCCAACCGCTTAGTTCTAGTTAGGGACTTGGGGCCCACAATTGAGACTAACTAACGTTCCTCAACAACCAAAAATTACACAAAGGCTAAAAAACCACCCTAGGTGACCAATCCTTGAATTCGAACCATATTTATTAGCTCTAGACATATAATTTCACCCTTGACACTACCATGATGTGGTTGTTAGCCTTCAGCCACACTCACAAGCCCTACTCCATGTGGTTATGACCCCAAATCTTCAGTTGTATGCTTTTAGTCCCAACATATGAGCCAAGTTTCTAGGCTAGCCTCTAGACCACTTCCCAAAACTTCCTGTAACTTTCTACAGTCATATTTCTAATAAAAAAAATTCTCATCCTTCAAGCATGAAACCAAAACATAACCTGGACTAACTAAAACATACCAGACATTTTGTCAAAGATATGGTAAACATGTGAGTTACAATCATGAATTCATATATTAGTGTAGATATCTATACTTCAGCTTAAAATCACCGAGAAGGTATAAGTCCCTCTCAAATAGCCGCAACCACAGTTGTCGTCCCATGCATTCATTAACCATTAATTAAATTATCAAATCATAATAAGAGACATAGCCACTGCACATCATAAACCAATATTATCACTAGCATATAACCAGAATATTAACCATGATAGAAAAACCATCAAACCAACATATTAACAAGTAAGAATTATCATAAATCACAAAAGGAAATAATCTTTTATTAATATATGTAAAATCCAACCAAGTCAAAGACTTCCACGTAGCACCCGACCATAGATTGAGTTGAACCAAATATTTCTTTCATCCAATCACCCCCATGACATATTCCAAGTATGAATGTGGGATCTCATGGGATAAACCAAGGCATAATAAGTCAAGTGAATGCGGAAGTTAAACTACCTCCACCCTCAAACTACCATGATCTCGCCAAAACTGGTTAAGAGATCACAAAACCAAAACAAGCTTGGATGCCTTATAATTTATTGACCCTACCGTGAGGAATTTTGATTTATCAACCAACCTGTCTACCGCTTCCTAGAGGAAACCATCTCCACCCCTAACCCTTGGAAATCTTCCTAAGACTACCTGACCAGGTTCTAAAAAGATTTGGCAATCCAAAGATCAACCAAGAATGAATTCCATCACACCATGCCTCTCTAGGAAATGGAAAAGCATGGCTGAAACTACTATCAAACCTGACAAAAACCACGCAAATAATAACAAATGAATCAATAAATAGATGCATGAACCATGCATTCACACCTCAACTAGGAAATCATACATGCAACCTATTACCTGTAAAGTATTCTTTTTGAACTATTGATCCAACACTCTCCTTGCTTTCCTTGGTTTTCCTTTGATTTCCTATTACCTCTTGTTCTTTCTTGCCTGCTTTTGCCACTTGTTTCACTCTCTCTCTCTTTCTCACTTGACACAAGATAGAAATGAAAAAGTTGTGAATTGGTTCTCTAAAGCATTTTTATTATTGATACCTCTATTTTTCTTCATTTTCCTCAATTTTCCTTCTAACTTATTTAGCATGAATTTTTGTGTCCCTTTCCCTTACTTTTCTCCTATTTTCCTTTATTTTCATAAATAAATTCCAATAAATTCCTCTTTTCCTTTTTCAATTCCAATAGCCATTAACAAACTGAATGTGATTCCCACTGTAGTTTGTTTCCCAACATTTAGCTTGGAATCCATCTACCATGCCCTTGGTCTTATTTTTCTAGTACTAACCTTTATGACATGAAGTTTTATCCTAGGTATGTTACAATATTGAGAAGATCCCAAGAGATATAGAACTAGAGAGGTTTTAGGGACTTGTTCCATATAGAAGTAAGGCCTAAACACGGCTAGGTCGGAGATTTTAATGCCCCCTCTTATTGTTGCAAAGGGGACCATGAACAAGATCCATTTTTCTAGGAATTTTTGGAGGGAAATGCGACCATCATCACAAGGATTTCACTCCCAGTTTTTTGTATAAATAAGTGGCTGGAGTGATCCCAGTAGGAGATAGAGAGAAAAAGGAAGATGCAGAAATCAATATTAGTCTTTTTTCTTTCTCAAGTAAGTTTTGTAGTATTGTAATACAAGAATAATTTCTATGTTGATGGAAGCAGTTTTTATTCTAAATCTTAGCTTGGTTATCCTTTAATGACTCTAAGCATCCCTAGGTAGGGCCAAACTTAAGAGTTTTGTAGCCCTCCTGTACTTATGTCGATGTTATGATTTGCATTTTTTCATTTTCTAACATTAGAAATTTTGGGAGTTACATTGACGGTTTTGTGCACGTTAGGTATGAGGTTGTTTGAAAAATTATTCATTATGAGTTGTTTATGAACTCATTATTAATTTTATCTTGTATTAATTTAATTTCAAGAGTTCCTCTATTTCAATTCTCTTGCTCTTTTAGATGTTGTTGTGCACTATTTTTCAATGTAACTATTTTTTTAGCTACAATAATGAAATAGAAAATAGTTTCATAAGGAATCAAGTTTCCTTGATATTTTATCAACACAATTATATAAATTCCTAACATTTCCAAAACTTTTTTGTAACCACCCCTCGCATATCTACCCAGTTTCAATGGCTTCCCACAGTAAAGATGAGTTTAGGGCTACTATGACATGACCCGACTTCCCAGCTTCATTAAGGAAGTGAAGTTCACAAACTAAAACTTTAATGATCTCCCTTAAGAGCTACAGGACCTAGGAGCTAAAAATCCACTCAAAGTTACCAAACCCTAAGCTAACTTACCGTTATAGTCATTTAGGTCTCTAGTTTCACGCATGACAAATTCTCCATGCAATGGTAGGCCTCTAGTTGCTTGCATAAGCTTGGAAGGTAATTTCTGTAACTCAAAATTTCCAGTTTTGAACATGCAACCCCATAATCAGTGCTTCCTTTCTAGGACCTAACTCCCAACCACTACCCATAACTCAATGATACTTTTTAGTCTAATAGTGCTACTGAAAATTACATGTAATAAATGTTAATAAAGGCAAAATAATAACAATTGTTGATGGGACATTTATTCCAAGCTGAATGTTGGGAAAGACATCCTAGTGTGGTTGTTCATTGGTCTACTATGGCTAAGGAAATTAGTAAATCTAGCGCCTAAGGCTTTGGAAAGGAAAAATGGCATTTTTCACACATTTATTTATGAAAATAATGGAAATTAGGAGAGAAGGAAGGTGAAAGGTCACAAGGTGAATGTGAGTAGGAAAATGAAGGAAAATAATGGAAAATGAAGAAAATAGAGGCCTAATTGTTAAAAAGGGCGATGTGGATTAGTTGGTACCTTTTTTCAGTTCAATGTTGGAACTCTCTCATTATTCTCTCTCTCTCTCTCTCTTGGACACTTAGAATTTTCTTGGAGCACTTTGGCATTGGATCAGCAAAAGAAAAGAAGGAAATAGGAAGAAAGGAGGAAGTAAGGAAGAGCATGATCAAGTAAATACAATAGGATTCTTTATAGGTATCAATTTTCATGTGCGTTTTCCTTACTAGATTTGGCATGAATGGTATTGCATGTGGTTCTTTGTCATTATGGCATGGGTTTTGCTAGACGTGACAGTGTTTTCAGCATAGCCTTTCAATTTATGGATAGCCATGGTATGATTGGGTTCTCACATTTTGGTTGAGCTAGATTACCGGATGTATTTGATGATGAGTGAGGGAAATATTTGAATAATATAACACATGACCTAGTAACCCCTGAACCAGACTGTGGGTTGCAGTAAAGCTAGATTTTTTTTTGCCTCAGTGAGTATAGAAATCCTCAACCGGTGAAGGGTCAAATATATGATAACTCCTACAGGGCGGAGTCTCAGTTTAGGGCCTGGTAATCTATTGTGGATGGCAGTAGGGCCTAAAAGGCTACGAGATAGAAAAATTCCTCACGGTGTAGGTGGAGAAATCCAATGGAATCCATGCTTATTTGGCCTATTGATCTGGTTGAGATCATGGTAAATACTATTGCTACATGTTTATTTTTTGGCCTAGTGGTCCAGGATGGATTACGGTAAAGCCTAATCATATGGGATGGATTAATAAAGCCTAGCTTCTATTGATGAGGGTGAAGTGGTTTCTCCTTGAGATGCCCTAGTTCGTTCTTTTGGCTTGAGTCCCACATTCATGATTGGAATATGGCATGGGGTTGAATGATTGAAGAGAGAACTGGATCCATCATTATATGGTCTCATGGAATGTGGTAGTGCCATCCTAGTTTGGATTTTTCATTCATTAATAAGAGGTTCTTTCCCTGACATATTATGTGTAAATGTATGGGAATATATGTGGATTCTATGACTGATTGCTCTTTGATATTTCTATTGTGATTATGCTAGTTACAAGCATGTTTTATAACATTTATGAAGTATGGATCTCCTCATGTGTTGATTTCTGAATGAACGAATAATGTATATATGACCTAATAGAGGATAATGCATCTAATGATATAAGGGAACAATGATTCTTAGAGATTCCCAGGTAAGTATGAGACCCCTATGCTCAGATATGTTGTTTACACCTATAGATTATATATTTGTGACATGTTTGATGACATGCATGTCATGGTTAGTACGGGTCCATTCTATACCTTGTCAATGTTTTGCAAATGTATCATTGTTATGCTGTGTAAATTCATTTCTGAAATTGTTATTAAGTTTACGATAGTGACCTAGGCTCTATGCCTGAAATAGTGACACAAAACCCAAAGACACAAGAACAAGTCTAAGGAGAAAAGTCCCTGGACACATGCATACCCAACATGTGGGAGCATGCGTAGCCTCTTGGAGGCATGCGTGCCGATATCAAGGGAGTGTCTAGGGATTTAAAGTCTAAAACTTCAGTTGGTCTCAAGGGATGGTTACGTGAGTGGTTGGGATGGATCTTTGGAGTTTTGTTGCTGATGTGGAAGGTATGTGTGGTATGTTTCCATTGACACCACTTCCTTAACATTGGCTAGGAGGTTGAATCCCATCATAGTAGTCTCACATCACATATTTACCCCATTTAGCTAGTTACTTGGGTAGATGTGGTATGAGGGTGTTAAAAAGTGGTATCAAAGAGAGTTATGCTCTCTTTGGGTCATATATAATACCAAATAGTGGTATAAAAGGATGGTTCACCCCTTGGACTAGACGAGCATTGTGTGTTGGTCATGCATTCATGTTAATTGCACATGTGTTAATCATCCTTTTGGTCTATATGATTTTTTCATATGCATGGTGGCAGTCATGGTTGTAGTGATGTCGCCATGTGAAAGAGGATGTTATTGTTGTGAAGAGTGTCATCATGAGTGTATGATTGGTTACATGTTGCTTATGATTGTATATTGTCAGTATAAATTGATATGGTTGTTTTTTTCGTGCATGAGGTCATGGTATATCCAGTTGATATGGTCATGCATTAATGACTAGACCCTAGTTAGACTGGTGGTTACATGGTTATATGCTTATGTATTATATTTATATATCCTATAATGATTATGTTATACATGTACTATGTCAATTAGTTGATTTTGTAGATGAGATATACTCCCCGAATTTTTCTAAGGTACATTGGTTTATTGTGATTTGGTTTAGCTGACATAGTATGCCTTTGTAGGAAAGAGATCAGAAAAGACTAGAAAAATGGTAGACTACAGAGGTTATCGTAATGAATAAGATGAATAGCGTGGTGTTGGGAACTCTTTTGATTTAGCACACACATCGAGAATCTTGAAGGAAGAAATAAGGAGTGGTAAGGAAGATAATGCCAAAATCATGCAGGCACAAGAGAAACAAGAAGAGGTGAATGTAAAAATCTTTTAGAGTTTGTCAAAATTGCGGCAACATGGAACACATCGGATCATCCATGGACAGGAGGATAGACCTAATGGGTCATGTAGCAGCAGGTCTCATGGTGGTGAAAGGTTGCATAGAGATGACATGGTTAGAGATGGAAGATTGTTATATGGTCCAGATATGAGGGGTGATGGATACACGTATTATTCTAGTTCTAGTTGAAAAATACATTATGATCCTCATTGTTATCATCCTTACAGAAGGAGTGAGAGGGGATACTTGCCAGATTAATTTAAGAAAGTAAGGAAACCTACTTTTGATGGAATTTAAAGAAGATGGAAGATGTAGAGGATTGGATACTTAGGATGGAGAAGTTGTTTAAGCAGCACAATTACACATAAAACATGAAGGTGAGAATTAATATCTTCTACTTGAGAGGTAAAGAAGATATATGGTGGGAATATGTGAAGTGGGTTAGAGACATTAGGGTGGTGGACGTGAGTTGACATGAGTTCAAGAGGCTTTTCAAGAAGAAGTACTTGTTAGAGAGGTACTACAATGGAAATTCCAAATAATTATATGAGATAAATATGGGATCAATGAGACATGAAGAGTACATGACTAAGTTCCTAGATATATTGAGGTATCTATCACATCTTAAATATGAGAAGGCTAAATATCAACTATTTTTAGTGGTTTAACATTAGCATTTAGAGATCAGATTGAGTATGATGAGCCATGATCACTTGAGGAAGTTATTGAGAAATTGAAACATTTTTATGAGTAGTCAACGCATAAGAATAAATATAAACAAGGATGGAGAGGGAAAGAAAAAGGTAAATTTAAATGGAATTTGAAAAGAAAAAGGCCTCAAAATGTAGAAGAGAAAGAAAATGTGGCACCACAAAATAAGCTCAATGTAGCTAGACGGGGACATGGGTCACAACAACAACATAGAATTGATGGTACTAGATGGTTGGAGGGTTGGACATGCGGTAAGGAACACCTTAAGAGAGATCGTCCACAAAATTAGGGTGGTAGGCATCAAATATATAGTGCACAAAAGGCGTAGACTATTGGGGATGTTGGTTAGAGAGTCCCTCATATCTATGCAGCACTGGACAATAGGCAGGCAGACCATTAAGCATCTATCATTGAGATGAGCGGTAAGATTTGTGATCAATTTGTTTCTATTTTGATTGAACCTAGATCTAACTATAGTTATGTTAATCCTGATCTGGTGGATTTGTGTGGATTGAGTAAAGAAATGCATTCAAAATCCTTATTGGTGCAGTTGGCTATAGGTAGAAAGAAGTGAGTTCATCATTGGGTAAGAGCCTGTGCATTTCATTTCAATGGTATGCCTACCACAACACATTTGAATGTATTACCATTGGGATCATACAATATGTTCTTCGGAATGGATTTTTGTACCTTCATAGGTGGACTGTTATGACAAATCCATTGAGTGTTTGGATGACAATGGGGAACCAAGGGTCTTATGGGGAAAGAATAAATCCACAACAGTTAGGATGGTGACAACTATGTAGGAACAACAAAGTTGTAGGAAGTGTTGTGTGTTATTTCTCGTGAAAAATGTAAGGAAGTTGAAGATGTAGATGTTTTGACAAGGTACCCTTTTCTATGGAAGTTTCAAGATGTATTTCGTCCAGAGACTTCAAATTTTCCACCTTATAGGGAAGTAGACTCCTCTATTGAGTTGGTGCTAAGGGTAGCACCAACATCCAAATCACCTTGCAGGATGAGCATACCTAAGTTGATAGAGTTAAATTTGTAGTTGAAAGAGATGCTTGACAAGCGGTACATTAGGCCAAGTATGTTACATTGGGGCACACTAGTATTGCTTATGAAGAAGAGGGATGGTACTCTCATATTTTTCCTTGACTACAGGTAGTTGAACAAGGTGGCCATCAAGAACAAGAATTTGTTTCCAAGGATTGATGACTTGTTCGATTAGATGAAAGGAGCAATAGTGTTCTCGAAGATTGATTTGAGATCTAGATATCATCAGGTATGCATTAAAGAAGAGGCCATTTACAATACAACTTTGCGGACTAGGTATCTGCATTATGAGTTTGTTGTAGTTCCATTTGGTTTGACTAATGCCCCAACTACATTTATGTGTTTGATATTATGTTCACTAATGACATATTGGTATATTCTGAAAATGAGGAAGAGCATGCTGAGAATTTGGCAACAGTGTTAAGGCTATTGAGAGAGCATCAATTGTATGCTAAGATCATCAAGTGTAGTTTCTTCCCAACTAAGGTACATTACTTAGGACACATTGTCTCTAAGGAGGGCATAGAAATGGATCCAGAAAAAGGTAATAGTGTTATAGAAATTTTTGGGCACTGCAACCCCAATCATACATGTCCATAAACCAAGGGATCCTAAGTCCGTAAAAGTATTGCTTCATGCCCTAAAGGAACAAGGTTAGCTGATTACATCATCTCCCAAAAGTTCTACATAGAAAACTGCTCAGAAACGGTCAAAACTGGACCATACAGACTACCCAGTGCAGAGGGTGTGATGAATCTCACCTGCTCAGAGTAAAAGGTGCGATGCATACTAGAATTCCCTTCTATAGGGTGCAATGGGAGAGAGTAGACAAATGGTAGAGACACTTTGCAAGGTGGATCACCATGGAATCTTCCAGAAACTTCTCCTGTGACACTTGCCTCTCTGAATTCACCCAGGGATGAGTAAGAGATCATCAATCTCCAAGTGGAATCAAGAACTATTAGGGAGAGGACAGTAATCAAAATCCCAGTAGCTGACTCACCCCCTGCAATCATCTATATATGGATCCCTCATCACATAGATCCAGAGGTTGGAATCTTGCATCTTGTAAGGAAGTGCTATTGGTTTCCTGGTGCAACATCCTAGTGTTGGGTAATCTAAGATTTTCATGAGGTGAAGAAGGGCTTTCATGCTGAGGGGATGATGCTGGGTTAGAACAATTGGTTGTAATCCTCTTTGCTTCTTGATATTAATAAAGCTATTCAAGTTTTCCTCCACATTCTTGTACGTTTGATGATAGATGCATTTGTGTGGTCAATATATATTTGGTCCTGTATTGTTTATGACTGTAGATCTTTGTTCTTTGATAGTATTATGCTGCTTTGATCCTACAGGTGCTCTTTGAAGCTGGGTAGACAAAAGAGAAGTGACAAAGATCTATCAAAAAGGAGAGGAACCAAGCAAGGAAATAAGCACAAGATTGAGTTTGGTGTCCTTTGTTCCCCTCTTATGTACTTCTCATAAAGGAAAATGAAAGTAGTTTTAGTTTGTATGTTTCTAAGATAGCTACTAGTCTTAGTGGGACTAGTAGCTCTGAGTGGACACTAGATTTCCCGATAACAAAATGGTGACTTTGGTGGGGAGCGAATAGATTGTTTGCTTGTCTATATTTGTTTATTATATAAAATTACAGATGGAGCCTAAAGTCAAGCCAGCTAGCCTTCGAACTGCATTTGCTATGCAAGTGCAAAGTAGATCAATGCTACTATTGTCTATCTCATAGTTTTGTTTATAAACTGAACAATCGATTTGCAAACATTTTGATTTCCCTACTGGTGGCTCTAGTAACCTCATTAGATCAACCCCTATGATTTATATTTACTGAACATCACTTGCTCGGCCTAAATCCCTAAACTGAGCTGCAAACTGTGACCAAAGACCAAGTAAAAGTCTCGCACTGGTACCATTGCACCCTCTCTTCAAGGAAGTCTATATGCATCACACCTCCCATGTGCAGTAGGTGGGATGCATACTGATTTCCCTGTGTAACAGGTGCGATGGTCAGAAAAGGTTAATTTTGCCTTCATACTTTGGTTTTTCTTCACTCTCTTCAGCTCTATTCGGGAATTTTGTTGTCTATGATCGATATACCTCTGTGGAATCCCCCTTCCTTTCATCATTCTACCTCCATTGGGTAAAGAACTGTAAATGTTTTTGTGTATTGTGTGCCATTTTCAATTCTCTTTTACAAAGAAGTAGCATAATTGAACTGTTGTTTCTTGATTTGGAAGTGTCGCAACTATCGTTTTCAGTCATAGAAGAGAATACTATTGTTCTTGATAGTCGATTATACTATCACTCTTGTATTTTATTTGAATTAATAGTTTTTCAAGTGTCGAAAAAAATCTTCAATTCGAAATCGCAAAGTGTCATCATTATCTTCCTTTTGTTTTGAAGAGAAATTTGTTAGTATTGTCGCTTGGAAAAGATAGTTCAGATTTGTACTTAGCATTCTTCTTGTCATTCACACATTAAGAAGGCTGAAAAAAATACATGCATGTGCATTTACATTTAGACTATTTGTTGGTTTGATTTAGGACAGTGTATTTAGTGTGTGCTTTGTGCTCTTTGTTGAAAGAATGTCATTTCTCTTTCCTTAGTAGCTAGGATTTTCATTGCAAAAGAAGATTAAACGATTATTTATCATCTTAGACTGCATTTTAGGAATTTTATATCTACATCCCACGGTGAACCTGAAAGGAAATTTTTTTAAGCAAGATCAACTGTAAAATAAATTCAATGAATAAAAAAATGCTTTGGAACCTAACACATAACATTTAGAAGTCTAGGCTAGATACGTTTTCTGGCATCGTAAAGCCTGGTTACTATCGCTTTCATTGCTATTTAAGTGATTCCTCTTCTTTGACACAACAAGTGCTAGTACGGACTTGTGCTCCCACGTACCGTTGAGTATATATTGGGAGACCACAATAGGCTATATCCTTTATCCTTAGGAAGCTGTGTCTACCACCCTATCGATCGCAATGCACTGAACACAACATTCGGGAAGATTGACTGTTGTACCATAAAATGTATTCTGCAGTTTTGTGATTGGTTTCGTAATCCCTCTATCTAGATTTCTGGAGTAGTCTCTTTCATTCCTTTTTAGACTCCTGAAAGGAAAAGGTCCATCTGAGCACTTGTCACTTCAAACTCATTCAAAATCGAAGGTGACTAGAGTCATCTTTTGTTTTTTCTCGACTCTTAAAAATTGAAAAAACAAGTTGTGTCAAAGTGTATAAAATTTATTTTAATTTGAATAATATCACTGTTCCCACATTAGTCTTTAGGTTGAGGAAAATGGAGTCTACCAACCAAGGATTTCCCCTTGGAGGAAATCCTAGTCCTTTCTCCTCTTAGGGAGATTTTGGTGCACCTCATATGGCCACATTGTCACTTCCAGGATTGACGATTGGCTTGCCCATATGGGTCTTCTCTACCTCTGTCGTTTAGAACACCATGATTCCTGAACAATCAAGTCAGCAACTAGATGATACCAGAGTTACCCCCCAACCTTCTACTTCATCTATTTCTCCCTCTCCTCCTTCCTCTTCACTTGATGAAGCTGGTAAAGCTGAAAATCAAGTAACTGAGAAGGAGAAGAAAGGGAAGGAGAAGAAGGAAAAGAAGAAGAAGAAGCCAAAGGCAAAAAGGGGCTACCATGCATCGTCTAGTGAAAATCCACACACCGCACCGTCCAAGCCTAAATCTCCATGTGTCATTTGCAAAGGAGACCACTATCATCGAGATTGTCCTTGCATCCCTAAGATCTTAAGAGACTGGTCTCCTCATTTGCACAATCCGGTGTCATCAACCTCTGATTGTGTTGAAAGTACACCATCAACTAGTGAAAGCAAAGTATCTGGACAGAAAAGGAAATGTAAATTTCCTTGTAAATTGTGTGAAGGCGATCACGTCATCCACCATTGTCCCTTCCTAGATGAAGCTAAAAGAGTTTTGGATAACCATCCGGCTTCACCACTACGGCTTCCTCCTGGATATAAGAAACTCTTGCCGAGTCCATCATTGGTTGAAAATCTGACTAACAAGCCATTGTGATTGGTTGAAGTGTTTATCATTGAAGATAAACCCTCTGAATCCACACCAGACGAAAGTCAAAATTTCGAGGCGGTGGTTGACCCGGTCTTGCCTTCAGAAGGTCCATCTTTAGATGATACAGTCACTAAAGAGAATGAGAATGACACCGTTCAAATTCTTTTCATAAACATAGACTTTGATGAACATGGGGGCAATCTACCCGTTCCTTTACCATAGGAAGGAAGTTCGTCAGAGTCATATCTGGCCGTCTATTTGGTCCCACCTCCAAGCAACCTAGTCATTTCCTTCGATTGGAATCGACTAGGCAGACCTTGTCTGCCATCTAATGTTCCATTCTAACTCATTGTACAAGCATACAGAATGGTCATGGCCAACACTATCATAGATGAATGGGCTTCTGTGAGTATCCTTTCCTCAAGTGCTTGGAAAGCGCTTGGTTTTCCATATCTTATGCCTAAGATAAGAAATCTAATAGGCTTTGACAAAGGAACTAGTGAACCATTAGGGATCCTTCCCAATATGCCCATAACGTTGAGAAGGAAAACCATTTATATGAATGTAATGGTAATCCAAGAACCTCTATATTATAATCTACTCCTTGGGTGTGACTAGATTTATAGCATGGGAGCCATTGCCTCCTCACTCTTTAGAGTAATGTGTTTTCCGCATGAAGGTCGAGTGGTCCAACTCGTAGACCAACTTTCATTCCCCGGTTCACACATAGCTAATAGTAAAATGCCATCCCTAAATGGTCCTTTCACACAAGGAATGTCTCATCAATCTCTAGTTTGTCCACCTGAAGAATGTGAGTAATTCAGGAGGACATGACTGAAACCCAGGGGGCATGCACCCTGGCCTACTCTAGCAGGGAAACTCTAGGTATAGAGTAGGTTTTCACGAAGGAAAATGACTGGTCCAACACTCGTCCATATAGGAAAATGGGATTAGACTAGAATAAGATTCCCTCGTCAAGGTTAGGTGGTTGGAGTTAGAATCACCTTTGTCCAAATGGACTAAGCAAGGAAGTGTTTTCTATCTGCTATGTGGATGGAAACTATCTTGCAGATGCGAGAACTTCTAAGTGGTAGCCAGGAAATTTTTCACTATACCTAGGGGCATGCAAACCCTTTTGCATGCAAGTAAAGAGTGACCATTTATTTTCTTAGTTTGTAGATTCTAAAACCCTTTAAACTTGTAGGACTGGTCGTTCCTAGCTTGCATAAAGAAAGGATGTGTAGCAAAGCTTCGAAAGATGCAAGCTCCGTAAAAATGGAATCTATCGATGAGATATCCTTATTATATGACTGGCACGAGTAGTTTTTATGTGAAGTTCAAGCTCGTTAACAATTAAACCTAAGAAATGAGCAAATGTTTCCCCCAGAGTTTCAGCTCATTAAAAAATGAACCAATTTCCGGTAAATAACCATTGTGAATGCATTATCATTAGCTTTTGAGCCTTGGTTGTGTTCTCATCATCACCTCCACTCTGTTTGGTTGATCATATGCGCCCATTTGATTGTTTACCACTTTTTGAGGAACATCTGTGATGAGTGATTCTGTTAGCCATGCTTGTGATACTACCGTGATTGGAAAATTCCAAACCTTATCTGGAAACAACTGCTACATGAAATTTTTACTCACTCCTCAAAAAACAAGTCTCCTTTAAGCTCTTTTCACCTGACTCATAAAATATGAAAAGATTGTCGAGCGATTGGCCTCTCCATCTTGTTAAAGCTATTGGAAGTGCCATCCATCCTCTAGATTCTAATCTTTTTGGACCTGTCGAAAATTCATCCCTTTCGTATTATTTTATACTTTTTTAGACTTCAGGGATTATATGATGAAAAAGGATCATCAGAGTTTCCTTTCTATCCCTTTTCAAACTCTCTAAAATTGAAAAAGGACTGAGTTATCATTGTCGTTAAACTCATTAAAATTAATAGCGACAAATTTGTCCTATACACAAGAACGAGTTTCACTGTCACTAGGCTCGTTAAAACATAGTGACGGGTTCGCCTGAAGGGAAAATTATAGAACAAACATATGTTATCCTCCTCAAGCTTGATAAAAATAAAGAGGTACTATTCAGCAATGGCTGGGGAAAAATTGGGAAGAAAACTTGAAGAAACTTTATTGGTAGCAAGTCGCTCTTGAACATGACACTTTCACTCCAAGTTTGAGTCGGGTTGGGTTATTCTGTTCACCGGTCATATCACCATTGGTCCGTCCCACCATCCATATTTAGGGTTAATGCTACCAATCCATGTTAGTGTTGCCGGTATGTTTAAGAGAAGTCACTCAGAGAATTCACCTGTGTCTCATCTGCTGCAATAAATTCACGCTCCATTCTTTCATGACCACCACCTTGAACCTTGTATCCTCAGATCGTTTTCACCTCCAATATCATTTGCCCCATTCCATGTCGTAGATGTGGGATTCATTAAGGCCCTCCTACGACGGGTCGCTTCTTGTCGACATTAGCTCATTATCCAAGAAGTTGACCTAGGAAAAACCCTTTCAGAACTTTGAAGCTTGCATACCTCAATGGAAAGTTTCTCACTTCCGGCGACAGGTTTACATCAATGGCCTTCGACTGAAAGATTTTACGTGGTGTTCAACGCCAAGTCCATTTTCCACACCACATGAATTTTACTGCAGTACCTTGAGGGTCATCATCATTATCAGTGATTCCTCTCGCGCTTGTTAACAACTTACATCATTGGCTAGTAATCAGGCGATGTCTTTCCACGTTTGACTCCAGAACATCCTTCACATGAATCAAATTGTACTTTGAGTGAAGATTGAATGAGTTTGAAGACCCCAGATCTAGTTTCATCCATCCGGGCTGCGATATATTCAAGAATATAAAGACATCAAATGTACATCATTGTTGAACAAATGATCATCCGAATCAAAGGATGATGGCTCCATCCGAATCATCAGTCTGCTACACAGACAGTTGCTTGTCCTATGTACATGGAAATGAATTTATAAAGCTGAGCATGGGAATGCCCACCTCAGCTAGATCATGAAAAATATTATGAAGATAATGTATTGTATTGTATCTTATTACAGGGCACCTTCCAGCATGAAAAAGCTTTGAATCCTCATGATAAAGCATTTCACTCGACATCAAAAGGTTAACGACATCATGCTTTAGGCGACAAGTATTATAGACGTTTTTGGGCACTGCAACCCCAATCATACATGTCCATAAACCAAGGGCTCCTAAGTCCTTAAAAGTGTTGCTTAATGCCCTAAAGGAACAAGGTCAGCTGATTACATCTCTCCCAGGAGTTCTCCATAGAAAACTACTCAGAACTGGTCAAAACTGGACCATACAAACTACCTAGTGCAGAGGGTATGATGCATCTCACCTGCTCAGAGTAAAAGGTGTGATGCATACTGCAATTCCCTTTTGTAGGGTGCAATGGGTGAGAGTAGACAAATGGCAGAGACAGTTTGCAAGGTGGATCATCATGGAATCTTCCAGAAACTTCTGCTGTGACACTTGCCTCTCTAAATTCACCCAGGGATGAGTAAGAGATCATCAATCTCCAAGTGGAATGAAGAACTATCAGAGAAAAGACACTAATCAAAATCCCAGAAGTTGACTCACCCCCCTACAATCATCTCTATATGGATCTGTCATCACAGAGATCCAGAGGCTGGAATCTTGTATCTTGTAAGGAAGTGCTATTGGTTTCCTTGTGCAACATCATAATGTTGGGTGATCTAAGATTTTCATGAGGTGAAGAAGAGCTCTCATGCTAAGAGGATGACGTTGGGTTAGAAAAATTGGTTGTAAATCTCTTTGCTATTCTTGATATTAATAAAGCTATTCAAGTTTTCCTCCACATTCTTGTATGTTTGATGATATATGCATTTGTGTGGTCAATATATATCTGGTCCTATATTGTTTATGACTGTAGATCTTTGTTCTTCAATAGTATTATGCTGCTTTGATCCCACAGGTGCTCTTTGAAGCTGGGTAGATGAAGGAGAAGCAACAAAGATCTATCAAAAAGGAGAGGAACCAAGCAAGGAACTAAGCCCAAGACTGAGGTTGGTGTCCTTTGTTCCCCTCTTATCTACTTCTCATAAAGGAAAATGAAAGTAGTTTTAGTTTGTTTATTTCTAAGATAGCTACCAGTCTTAGTGGGAGTAGCAGCTCCAAGTGGACACTAGATTTCTCGATAACAAATAGCTATCATGGAGTGGGTAGCTCTTAGGAAAGTGGATCAGGTGATATGTTGTAGCTCTGATACCACTTGTTATAAATCTAACCCGGAAATATTATATATCTGATATAAAAATATAAGACAATGCAAATAAACCCAGAAATAATATGAAATGATTCTTTATTGATCAAACCCTTAAGGTAGGGAAACACCATACATTCACTCCTTAAGCAAGGAGAACACTCCACAAGCCATATGCTTGCTCATACAATAATTCTTGACACAATATTTCTTGACATCTCCATGTGGAGTCTCTAGCCTCTATATAGGCCTCATACATACAATACCATGGATCATTACCATGGTTCCCTCATTCCATCGACTAATACCAAGGGCCCATTACATTATTACTAACTACTTGTGGTCCCTTACATGATATGGGTTAACCACCTTATTTATTACTATGGCCCATCCCATTATTACATTATTACCATGGGTACCTCCCGTGGTACCCCATATTATCCCCACTAGGTATATAACATTCCACCCCCCTAAGCATGTTTCGTCCCCGAAACATGGGAAGAACACAAATAATAAGATTTACTCAAAAGAGTAGTCCACTAGTGCCATGCACGTGCATCTAGCCATCCAAGAGAAAGGTGAACCCTCGGTCTCGCTGGTGCCTCGCTCGCTTGAGATGGAAGTTGACTGTGGTAGCTCTTCTGTGTAGATGTGTAGTAGGTGGATCTTCGCTCCTCTCTATTTGTCCTGCGAGGGTTGTTGTCTGTGTGGCTAATTCGTTGCCATCTTGATGGTTGTCTTGCGGGGTGATGTGGGTGATGATATGTTGAAGTTTTAACCCACAGTGTCTTTTTCTTTAATTCACCCCTTACTGGAGCCAGACTATTATGTTGTGGTGCCTGCTGTGGTGTCTTATATTCCAATATTACCTCAACCACTGAACCCTCCTCTGATGTATCAGCACCTATAACCTTTTCTGCTTCAGCCTCTGTTTGTGTTTGATTGTCTATCATCACTGGCTCATCATCTAATATGCCAGACCCTAGAACTTCTTCCACTTCAGCCTCCTTGGACTCTACCTGTTTATTAATAGAAACATCCTGTAATGTAATTTTCTTCTTTTTATACCAGAGCTTGAAGAAATTCTTCTGTACATTAATATTGGTAGTACCCACTGATTCCATCCAAGGGTATCCCAAAACAACATCTATGTTATCCATATCTGAAGCATAAAAATCACTATGCAACACATACTTATCCATAAAAATCTTCAAATCCTTGTACACTTGAACATTCTCATCATCAACATCTGTATTTTCAATGTGTTTTGTTGAAACTTGCAATTTTTTTGCCAAATTAACATTGATGAAATTATGCTTGCAACTAGGATTTATAGAAACAACTATCTTCTCTTTCTGAATCAATCCATGAACTTGCAATACGGAGATACTAACAGAAAATAACCCTTTAGGTTCCTTGGTTTCCTTCTTTCCTGTAAAAATAAAATCTTTGCTAGGTTGTGTGTCTATCTGTGTGATCTTATTCACAAGAATTTTATGGTCAAAGTGGTCCATAAGAGCTTTTTTGAAGGCATCCCAAGTCAAGAACCTTCCATAGCCATGTTGATGCCCTTGCCACCATTGTCGTGTTTCGTTGTCCAAGTACATGCTTCCCATCATAAGTTGAGAGTCATCATAATAGACGTGATCCAATTTGAAATATTTCTCCATTTTTACTAGCCATTTGGCTAGATGAGAGCCATCAAATTTATACAAGTCCTTCAATTTCTGATCTAGGTATGCCATCACCAAAAAATTGGTGAAATTTTGAAATTGTCACAGTTTCGTCAATATTGCTCGGAATCCTTATTATGAACTATTTTTAGAAATGGAACAATCATTCTGCATCTACCCATGTGAAAGAAATCTTGATCCAGGCACTGGAATTTCAGATTTGCGCTGCTACTCTCCCGCAGTCACCTAAAATTTCTGAAAAAAAGAGCTTATTTTAAATCAGGGATATCTCCCTCATCTGGACTCTGATTCAACTGATTGTTTTTTTTGAAATTAGGTGTTTTTCCACCAAGATTCCAGATCTACAATTAGAGCTTGCAGATCTTGCACCAGGACGTCTAGATCTGCGCCGCAAACTCGCTGCTCTGAAAAAATTATCTACAACCCCACTGATTTTTAGATCAGCGATCTCTCCTTCATCTGGACTTCGATTCAGCCAATATTTTTTTTGAAATAGCGTATTTTTTCACATAGAATCTAGATCTACAATTATATTTTATATATATTTCACCAAAACTTACAAATTTTATCTGCAAACTCGCCGCCCCCGAAATCCTGCAAAAACAAAAAAAAATCTCCACTTTTTTGCCCAAGAAAGTGCTCTGATACCAATTGTTGTAGCTCTGATACCACTTGTTATAAATCTAACCTCGAAATATTATAGATCTGATATAAAATATAAGACAATGCAAATAGCCCCAGAAATAATATGAAATGATTCTTTATTGATCAAACCCTTAAGGTAGGGCAACACCATACATTCACTCCTTAAGGAAGGAGAACACTCCACAAGCCATATGCTTGCTCATACAATAATTCTTGACACAATATTTCTTGACACGGAGTCTCTAGCCTCTATATAGGCCTCATACATACAATACCATGGATCATTACCATGGTTCCCTCATACCATTGACTAATACCATGGGCCCATTACATTATTACTAACTACTTGTGGTCCCTTACATGATATGGGTTAACCACCTTCTTTATTACTATGGCCCATCCCATTATTACATTATTACCATGGGTACCTCCCTTGGTACCCCATATTATCCCCCCTAGGTATATAACATGATATCCTTCATCAGATTGGTAGGTTATTATAAGAGGTTCATCAAGCAATTATCAAAGATTTCTTATCCTATTAAATTGTTGCAGAGGAAAGGTAAGAAGTTTGAATGGAAAGAGGAATGTGAGGCCAATTTTGAGCACCTCAAGTGGTTGTTCACACGTGCACCAGTGCTAAAGATCACAAATCCAGACATAGAATTTGTAGTGTGTACATATGATTGCAAGAGAGGAATTGATGAAGTCCTTATGCAAGAATGATGGGTAGTGTGCTATGAGTCACAAAAATTGAATGAGCATGAGTAGAACTATCTGATGTATGATATTGAGATAGAAACAATCATATATGCATTGGAGAAGTGGAGGCACTATCTTCTTGGTAGGAGGTTTGTATTGATGAGTGATCAAAATCGATTGAGGTATCTATTTGACTAGTCGAATTTGAATGCCATGCAAGCTAGATGGTTGGACATGATCAATGAGTTCAATTTTGAGATTATATATATCGAATGAAATGACAATGGGATCGCAGATTCTCTTAACAGGAGGAAATAGGTAAATAGTAAAAAAACTATGAGTTCCTATGGGACAGATCTACTAGATATGATCTTACAGGCATGTCAATAGAATTTCAGGTATATGGAGATTGTGCGCACGTTGAGTAGAGTGCATGTACACATACATGTAGTGGTACAGGTACAGGTGTAGGTGCACAGGATGTGGACTATTGTCTTACAGAGGATGGATTGGTCAAGTCTAGAGATCGGATACATGTGCTTGAAAACAATGAGCTTGATCTTGAGGGAGTTTCATGCAAAATCATATTCCAGTCACCAAGTTTATCATAACACATTGACCTCAATGAAGAAGTTTTTTTATTGGTCGAATCTAAAGAAGGATGTAACAGAGCTTATGGCTAGGTGTTTGGATTGTCAAGAGGTGAAGGCTGAGTATAAGCACTGAGGTGGACTGCTACAAGAAATTACGATTCCATAATGGAAATGGGAGGTCATTTCCATGGAATTTATCATATGTTTTCTAATGAAGTGAATCAACATGATTCCATCATGATGATTCCATCATGGTTGTTGTGGATAGTTTGATGAAGGTTGCACACTTCATTTCAGTAAAGTCTATATTTGTAGCTATATAGAAAAGGTATTGATTAGATATTTGGTTATATTGCATGGAGTTTCGAAGAAGATTGTGTTAGACAGGGATGCAAACTTCGCTTCCAAGTTTTGGAAGGAGTGGTTTGTGGATTTGGGCACAAAGTTGGCCTTGATTACAATTTATCATCTATATACAGATGGATAGACTTAGATGGTCAATAGGATATTGGAGGAAATGTTGAGGATGTATGTGATGCATTGGTAGCCAAAGTAGGAAGAGTATCTTCCACTGGTACAATTCTCTTACAACAATAACTATCAAGGATATTTGAAGATGAGTTTGTTTGAGGCATTTTATGGGTGAAGTTGCAATACTCCCATCAGTTGGAGTGATCCTGTTAAGAGGGTGTTGATTGGACTGAACACGTTAGTAGGAATGGAATAGGAAATGCATGTAATTAAGAAGAATTTGAAAGTAGCACATGATAGGAAGAAGAGTTATGCAGTTAGGAATAGGTTCTTCAAGGAGTTCTAGGTTGGGGAATAGGTGTCCTCTTACATCAAACTGAAGAAGATCTCCTTGTGGACTGGATGATGTACCAAGTTGGCACAATGATTTTTTGGACCTTTCAAGATCATTCAGAGGATTGGGCTAGTAGCCTATCGACTTGCACTAGCTCTGACAGTGAAATTCCATGATGTTTTCCAACTTAAGAAGTATGTTAAAGATCTTGATCATGTGATTGACTTGTCTGTATTGTAGGTGGATCCAAATGGAGAATTCCAGATGGATCCTTAGTCTATATTATAGAGAAAGGTGTGCATGCTCCAAAACTAATCAATCGAGTAGTTTAAAGAGCAATGGAAGAACTTTGGGCTTGATGAAGCTACATGAGAGATGGTGGATCAAGTTAGGTTTATGTATCCTTATTCGTTGGTTGAGAAGATGTTTTAGTATATTTCTTTGGTTTATGTTTTTGGGTACATGTTTTGGTGATGTTTGGTATATCTAAATACGTATGTGGATGTAAATACCACCACGATTTATTCTATAAAGCTCCAATAAGCAGTATGGGTGTCATGTCATTATATTTTTCATGTTGTTATGTTGCCACGTTGGTTTGCTTTTCAGTAGGGTGGTCATTGTAATACTGAAACAAGCTATGTTATAAAGCTCCATGGACAATATGTTTTCTTTACAATGGTGTTGTTGAGGTATAGGTGTGGTTGAAAACCAATGACAGTGTCCCCCAAGGGGGAGGGTTCTGTAACAACCCTGGTGAAAATTCCATGTAATAAAAGTTAATAAAGTCAAAATAATAACCACTATTGATGGGACATGTATTCTAAGCTGAATGTTGGGCGAAACATCCTGTGTGGGTGTTCATTGGTTTATTATGGCTAAGGAAATTGAAAAACGCAATTTCTAAGACTTTAGAAAGGAATGTTTGGCACATTTATTTATGAAAATAATGGAAATTAGGAAAAAAGCGAGGTGAAAGGTCGTCTGTTGCATGTCAGGAGGAAAATGAAGGAAAAAAATGGAAACTGAAAAAAATAGAGGCCTAATTGATAAAAATACTTCAAACAATTAGTTGGTACCCTTTTCCATTTCATTTTGGAGATCTCTTATTATTTTCTCTCTCTCTTACTCTTGGACACTGAGAGTTTTCTTGGAGAACTTTGGCATTGGATCAAGAAAGGAAAAGAAGGCAAGAGGAAGGAAGGAGAAAGAAAGGAAGAGAAGGGTCAAGCAACTGCAACATGATTCTTTACATCTGTCAATATCCATGTATGTTTTCCTTGCTATATTTGGCATGCATGGTTCATGCGGTTCTTTTTTGTTATAGCATGGGTTTTTCCAGGTGTGATAGTGGTTTCAATGTAGCCTTTCCATTTCTAATGGTGTGATGGAGTTATAATGTTTTGGTTGAAATGGATTTCCGTATGGATTCAAAGATGAGTGAGGTCGATCTCTAAACAATATAACACATGGCCTAGTAACCTATGAATCAGATTGTTGTATGTAGTAAAGCCAGATTTTGTATTCCCTCAGTGGGCCTAGGAATCCTCAAGTAGTGAATGGTGGGATATACAGTATAGCCTAGAGGTAGTGTTGGCTTGATGGGCACTAACCCAGACTCGGCGTTAATTATCCAAGAAAATCCCTACACTACTAGCCCTTTAGACATCAATTTGCAGAGAGTGGATTGATGTCTCACCCGAAGCAATATGGGGAGATGCTGGAACCAATTTATGTAGATTGATATTACTTTTATGACTTATCGATATATATATATAATAATATATATAATATATATATATATATATATTATATATATATATATTATATATATATATTATATAATATATATATATATATATAATATATAATATATTATATATATATAGATATATATATATCCCTTAATCATCCTCTATACGACTGGAAGGTCTATGACTATCTTTCATGTACCCTAAATGGGAAATTCAAATACTTACATGCCTCTCTAATTACTCTTAGTGCTATATTTACGCAGATTAGATTAAATAGTTGATAACTTCAACATGCATTATGATTATCTTTGTGTAAACAAATATTCCTACTTGTGTTCATATAACAAAGTAAAACACATAGATTTGCTCATCAATATAGCGTTAAATCATAAACCCAGTATTCAACATAACATAATCTCATGCATTCATAACAAAAGTAAAATAGCTTATACATAGGTAATTCCAGAATAATTCTCTTTATTGATGTTCAGATCTACTTTAGAGACTCCAACTACCCTGTGCACACAGTTGCAGGGGTCCACGCACTTAGTCGCGCACTTCTACCCTAGGCCTCTGTGCACACAGCTGCAAATCCTCTTTCCAATACCAAGACTCTTCATTCTTAGTTCTCACAAACCCATTACACCAATGACTCTTCAAACATATCTAAATTGAACTAAAAACTACCTTAGATTCTTCTAAGACTTCCCCTTTTATACAATCCCATGGTCCGTGGACCAAGGGTGGATCTCATAAAGCTGACACAAGTTACATAAACTAAGGGGACCCATGACGACTCTTTTACATCTTCATGCTCCGCAACCACAAAATGAAAATACTTTACATTCTTTATACAACACTTTGGCCTTTAACCCCAAAACTTGGGCTTTTAACCTCAAAATTGACCCTAAGGGACCCGTTCCCAACAGGCCCCCAACACAAATCTCATGACTTTCCCCTGAGTCACTTTGCTGGCACGGAGATTTTTTCGTGAAGACCTCCTAACTCCACCTTTCCTACTACAGCCTCAGCGGTACACTGTGTCGCCGCCTGCTTAAACTTCTCGACCAGCTACTTTGTCACTGGTCCTGCACTATCTGCTTGTATTTTCTATTGTGTTTCCTATAGACAAGCCAACTTTCCTTTAGTGCAAGCTATGAGCACCTGGGCTTCATCTAGCCAAGGCCCCAATCTGGCATTCAGCACTACCTCCTTGTGATATGTTGCATTCACTGGTTCTTCAGTGCCTTCCCTTCCTATAGCTTCACCAACCTCGGTGTGATGGCAACAGTGTGCACCGTCGCTTTGACCTCATCATATTTTGACTGCAGTTCCCTTGCTTTTGTTTCTAGCTACTTTCTGTTGGGATATTCCTATAGGATGGTAACTACTTCGAGTGACTGCTCGAAGAGCGAAGTGTAATCCTTTAATGCGGCACCCACTACAATAACTGCATCTTTGAAAGCTGCCTCGCACTGCTATCTGACTTTTGGTGGAATCAAAGGCTTGGCCCTCAACTCGAGCTCTGTGATCTTAAGGTTTATATCAAATTGAACCTTAGCCTTCTCCACCCTTTTGTTGCACACACCGGCAACAAGATTCTGAAATCTTGTGTTAACTGGTGCATCTTCTAGGATATTCAACTCTCGAACAGTTTTGTAGGCCTCAACTACCATGGCTATGGTGTGATCATTCTTCTCTATGATCTTATGAAGGAGATGAATCATGAAAGTCTTTTCTAGGAACATTTGGGAGTCATTTACCTTCTACTCGTTGATCACATTCAGCGTGCGTTGCTCTCTGGCCCAAAATTCTGTGATCACAACATCTTGTAGGGTGTGAAGGGCTTCTCTTGGCAGTGGAACCAAGTTCAACCGAACCTTCTTGAGAGTACTGGTGGTGGCCTTGTCAACTTCCACCTTTATAGTTAATGCTCCATTTTATGTGATCTTGATCTGATGGTACCCAGAGAGCCCATTAGTGAATGAATAGGCTTCGTCACCATCAACATTATCCAGTACTTCGTCAGTAAACATAGTTAGAAAGGGATCACATACACAAGCATCATTCAACCTCCTAAGGTCTATGCATATCCTTATTTCATCCTTCTGCTTATTTTCCTGAGCTACTATTGGGCTCACCCAATCAAAATCTTCTATTGGTTTGATAATACCTGCTGCAAGCATTTTATCCAACTTTAAGCAGATGCTTTCTTTATACCTCAGATTGAGGTGGTAAGGCATCTACTTGGTAGGTCTCACATCCAATTTCAACATAATTTTCATAATGCCCTGGTCACCTATTATCCCCTTTAGTTCTGTGAACTTCATAGGGAACAAATCCTGGTATTGACAAAGCAATTCAACGACCTTATCTACTATTGTGTCATCCTAGTTGTCCCAATATTTGTAAACATCGACTCTACCTTTGTCCCAATGTTCACTTGTCTTGTTTTTAGTGGCATGGTGATATCTGGATTTTCAATTTGCATTCCTTCAACTTTGTGGTGACCTTCAGTCTCTGGGATATTAAAGTTCCTCGGATCCTCGTCCTCTTATTCGATAGTGACATTGTATCACTCCAGCGCGTGAATCGGCTAGGTGGTCCAATCCAGTTTAATTAAGTCCAAGGGATCCTAAGGTACTATGAAGAATCCTACTGTAACTTCCTACAATTTGTACTTAATACTTTCAAACCCATCCTCAAAACTAAACGTCATCAAGAATATCTGTCACAAAACGTCCCATTATTCAATGCCATGGTGGAGCTCTATTCCCAAATACCAGTTCATAGGTATTACATCCAAAGTATGACAAAACAGATGTACCCATTCAGGCTAAAGTTCTACTCCATAAAACTTAGCCCATTTGGCTAGGTGATTGCGTGGGTCGTTCCTCCCATCATACTTCTCTATTAGCCACACTTGTGGGTGGTCAAACCACAATCTCATCATCTTTCTGTACACACGCCAATAATCAAAAATATCTTTGTGCTTACCCCACCACCTTATAGGCATAGTATGCAATGCCCAATCTAAGGCCCAGAAGTGATGCTCCTCTGGCACTACCCTTCCGAATACATCCAAAAAGTAATCAACATATAATTTAAACCATCATAATAAGGCATATTTATTACCTCTGATTATACACAATGTAATGAGTTGGTTATCATATTACAACATATCATGGATACTTCATGCAGTCGATTCTACCAGTGCTCCAACTTGTCATCTGAATATGATGTGGAGGAACTTTCGTTGTCCTAGGAAATATGTCCATCTACTCTCAGATTCACCGAATCCTGATCTCACACTGCTATCTTATAAATCTACTCTGAACCATCATCTCTTTCATAATTGTGGACTGGTTTAGTATAATGTGGTTGTTCCACAACGTCCAGGGGCACTACTACGCGGAGTGATTTCTTCCCAAATATCATCTTCTGCTACTTCAAATTCATTACCCCATTCATGTTAGTGTCCAAATCGATCCCAAGGAGCATAGGGTAGGGATTGTTGCCATCCACAACATCTATCACTTCGAAGTCAGCCAATGCACTCATGCCCTCAATATCCAATGTCACTCACTGCAGTCTTCCCATGGGGATAATTTCTATTATTTTTCCATCCTTAAATGAATTGGAGACCACTGCACCGTAGGTCTCCCAATCCTATCCCATGTGTGTTTATGCAGAACATTCACGTCTAACCCCATATCCAGATTTACTTGATCCATCTCATACTCTCCTATCTGCGTAGTGAGGCTCATCTCACAGCCCATTCTTGCATTATGATTATGAATCTTCTTAACTATGCGTGGTCCATCAGGAGCATTTTCTTTCCCGGCACACTTATTTATCAGCTGATGTAGACCTTTCACAGCCTTGCTATCACACAACAGCGTCATACATGTCTCCAAGAAAGTAGAATGCATGGAAGGGTTCATTTCTTCAGCTGGCTTATCTTGAATTCCTGAGGTAGAGGCCTCAGTGAAGATTTTCTTTGCTTCCATAAATGTTTTCCATGTGCAATTTAGATCTAGCTCGACCTCCTTTCCTGGAGCTTTGTGGACCCATTCAGTTTCTTCAGGTTGCTTCCCCTTATCTTCGCTAGTCATCATCCCACTCTGCAGCACAATATTTACCTTGGGATCCTATTCATGAGGCTCAACCCTCATCATCTGCAGGTTATGAGTCAGTTGTGGAGGTTTCTCCCCCTTTTTGCATATCTTAGCTACCAATATCAAGCAATCTTCAGTTGCATGGTCAAACTGAGTACAATATCGACATGATAGATGGGTCATATTCAGTCAGTCTCATGCGTAGTGTCTCGGTCCTCCACAGTTGTAACAAATGACCTATCCCTGACCCCTACTAGGTCCTCCTCCACCTCGACCTTGTCCATGCCCCTGATATTCGCCTTGCTTTCCCCTAACACCTTGGTCTGAAGGCTAGCTTTCTAACTGCACCCTATATGTGAGCATTCTATCCATCATTAACTTGTAAGTAGACAAATTTCACTCATCATGACCAACCGATTGACAAAATTTGCACAAGAGTTGTTGCGGTATCTGTACGAATTTATGCAGCAAATGGAAATTGTTTGTCGCATGTTTTCGAGCTACTTGACAAATAACACAGCATAGAGCAGGCCCTATACTTCACCCTGCTGGTGCTTTTGGCCTCAGAGGCATTGGTCCCCCTACTGTAACATAATTTGTAAAGACTGGACAATGATCTTTGTCATGCCCCTCACTTTTGCACTTTAGGCAACAAACTTCTTCACGCACATCTAGCCGAGCTTTCCTATGTTTCTTCAGACTCTGCATTTCTAGGAAAAGGTTTTGTCACTGTGCATGAATCTACTAAACACCCAAATTACTATCTTGCATCGGTGTCTCATGCAATCTCATCGCAATTTCCCAAGCTTTCGCGTGGGCCCCAATCTTTTGCGGTGATAGAGAAACCCTTAGATGAGGTAGGAGTAAAGCTAAAAACCATTCGTGGTGTTGCCCATCTATCAGATTACAATTAGCTTTGTTGATTGTACACATCAATCTCTAATTGAGATCCTGAGGTGTCTAGCCATGCTTCATCATTATCTCTTTGAATCCCACAATTGATTATGCTTTAGACTTAGGTCTACTAAATTCCTTATTCAGTGCGGTCTAAATATCTTCCAATGCAGGTGTCGGGTTATTAGTGCAGTACTTAATGTACCATGTCAGTGCATGTTCCTGCAAAGCACTAACCAACATTGCTTTCTTCATTTAGACCTCTGTGTTACCTTGAGCCTTCCATACAACCTTTGTGATGAACCAACACTAGTCCGGATCCTAATTTCCTAAGTTGTCGAACACAGGTAGCTTTACTGTGTTTGCCATACTGAATGGTGGCAAAGGTGGTGGTGGTGTAGGCAAAGGTGTATGTAGTGAAGGTGAAGATGGAGGCAGTGTGGGTGGATGGGGTATTCATGGGAACCCTTGCTTTATCAACTGAATAATGCTCTACGGAGAAGCCTATGGTGCTTCCTCGTCATCACTCAGAGGATGTTCAATCAGCGAGCTATATTAAGGATTTGTTTTCCCACTGTTCTTAAAGTCCTTTCCACTTCACATATCCCCAAACATAAAGGTAGCTACAAAGCTCACTTTTCACATAAGAGCATCGTAATCCAAGTATTTAAATACCTTAAATACTTACATCGCAGTCCCTTGAAGAAGCAGCACTCTGCTTCACTGTAACTAACTGAAGTATCGATTACAAACTCTATCACAAACCCTTCTATGATACGATTGAGTCAATGAGCTATAAAATGTGTGATCTTATCTTCAGAGGCTTCTAATCTCTACACTATCTCTGGGGTCTAGACTATTGGACTATCAAACCTCCACCTTCCCTGGCCATTTGCCAATTTCACGATCCACTTTTACAATTTGATCAGGAAGGAACAAAAGAAGATCTCTTGTATCTCTGTGTACATATATCTATCCAACCATTTTTCCTTCATCAATCACGAATTCTTGTTCTGTTGTGCTGTGAATTTGTGGATCTTTCTATCCAAGCAGTCTTCGATCTACTTCTTAGTTGGATTCTAGTGATACGACATCACACATCTCTTTATGCAGATCCCGGTCCAAGAAACAGAACCATTTGTTGGCTTCATGGGTCTGGACCTAGGTTTGGGGTTTATTAGCCAAGCAAATCCCTACACTACTGGCCCTTTCAGCATTAGTCCCGTAGAGCATGGACTGAAGTCTCACCTGACGTAGTATGGGGGGATGCAAGAAACAAGTTTCTCAACCCTGAGATGGCAGTGATGTCGCTTTATACCCTAATCCTTCCTTCGTGTAGATCTATAAGCCTTTTAGGACTTATCAATATAGTTCCCTTAGTTGTCATCTAAACCACCGTGAGGTTCTATGACTATCTTTCACATTCCCTAAATAGGTGGTTCAGATACTTACGCCCCTCTATAATTACTCTTACTAATGTATTTACCCAGATTAGCTTAAGTATTTGATAACTTCAACATGCATTATGATTATCTTCGTGTAAACATATATTCCTACTTGCGTTCATATAACAAAGTAAAACATAGAGATTCACACATCAATACAACATTAAATCTTAAACCCAGTATTCAACATAACATAATCACATACATTCATAATAGAAGTAAAATAGTTCATACACAAGTAATTCTAGAATAATTATCTTTATTGATGTTCAAATATCCCTTATAGACTGTAACTACCATGCGCACACAACTGTTGGGCTCTGCTCGCTCAGCTGCAGACTTCTACCCTAGGCCTTGGCGCACACAACTACAGAGCCTCTTTCCTACGCTAAGACTCTTCGCTCTTAGCCCTCACAAAACCATTGCATCAATGATTCTCCAAACATATCTGAAATGAAATAGAAACTACCTTAGACTCTTCTAAGACTACCCTTTTATACAATCCCATGGTCTGTGGACCAAGGGTGGATCTCATAAAGCTAACACAAGTTACATAAACTAAGGGTGGATATCCTTCATGACTCTTTTACATATTCACATTGCATGACCACAAAATGTGGAGACTTTATATTATTTATACAAAACATGGGCCTTTAACCCCATAACTTGGACTTTTAGTCCCAAAATTGACCCTAGGGGACCCATTCCCAACAAGTAGTTTCCCATTGTTAGGCATAGTAATCCTTACTAGTGGATGGTGAGATATATAGTAAAGCCTAGAGGGTGGAGTCTCGATTTAGGGCCTAGTGATAAAATGTGGATTGTAGTAAATCTTAAAAGGAGACAAGAAAATTCCTCACGGTGTAGGTACTGAAATCCAGTCGCATCCATGCTTGTTTCACATTGTGATATAGTGGAGATCAAGGTAAAGCTTGTTATTACATGTTTATTTTTTGGCATAGTGATACGTGATGGATTACTGTAAAGCTTGGATTCTATTGACGAGGGTGACATGGTTTAACCTCAGGATGCCCTGGTTGGTTCTTTTGGTTTGAGTCCCAGATTCATGCTTGGAATATGGCATAGGGGTGAACGGATGGAGAGAGAATTGACTCAACAATTCTATGGTCGGTTGGGACATGGTAGCCTCATCCTAGGTTGGGTTTTGCATTCATTAATAAGAGCTTCTTTCCGTGACACCTTATGTGTAAATGTACTGGTGTATATGTTGATCCTATCTCCGATCTATCCTTGACATTTCTACTATTATTATATTGGTTATAAGCATGTTTTATGATAGTGATGATGTATGCCTCTCATCATGTGTTGATTTGTAAATGAATGAATAATGTATCTATGACCTATTATATGATAATGCAACCAATGATATAAGGGAACAATTCTTTTTAGTGATTCACAAATAAGCATGAGACCCCTATTCTCGCATCTATTTTTTACACCTATAGATTACATATTGTTGACATGTTTGACGAAATTCCTGTCATGGCTAGTAGGGTTCCAATCTAGAACTTCTCAATGTTTAGTAAATGCATCATTGTTATGTTGTCTAAATTCATTTATGAAAGTGTTACTGAGTTCTAGGGAGTGACTAGGGCTTTGGGACTAAAAAACTGGCACAAATCTTAGAGATGTAGGGACATGTCTATGGAGAAAAGTACCTAGATGCATGCAAACCCATGTTTTGGGAGCTCTAGATGCATGCATGCCCATGTGAAGGGAGTGTATAGGGATTTAATGGTTTAAAACTTCATTTGGTATCAAGGTTTGGTTATTTGAGTTTTTGGGATTGCTGTTGGGAGTTTTGTTGGTGATGTGGAAAGTGTGTGAGGTATGTTTCTATCGATTCAGCTTCCTTAAAGTCACCTAGGAGGTTGAATCCCATCATAGTAGTCTCTCATCGCATAGTTAACCCAATTGGCTGGTTACTTAGGTATATGTTAGACGGGGGTGTTACATTTAGAATGATATGTCACATTAAAAGAAATCCATTCATAGAAAACTTAGTCAAGAACATGACATAACCAGTCCTAACCATGAAAATCATTTTGTCAAACATATAGTGAACATGAAATCTACAGGTCATGAATGCATATCTAAAGATAGGGGCCTAAAACTTATCTGAGATTCACCAAGAAGATCTAATTACATCTCTTAATAGATGTAATAACATTTGTTAGCTAATGCATTCATCAACCAACCAAATACATATTAATTCATGAAGAAGCCATAGCTAGAATATATAATATATCCATCCTTATAACCAACAAAGAATCACCATAGTAACCATTAAATAACAACCATAAAATAATGATACTAACTGGTATAAATGCTTCATAGATTTCCACATATAAATATCTCTCATCAAATGATGAGGAATCCAACAAAGTTAGGGACTTCCACTTACCACCAAATAGATTAAGAAGAATCAAATCTTTCTTTTAGGAAATCATCCCTGTGCTATATTCCAAAAATCAATGTGGGATCTCATGGGATAAAGCAAGACATAAACAACAAAGGGAATCTAGAGGTTAAACCACATCCACCCTCCTTCTATTGTCATCTCACCTAAACTTATCTCAAGATCATAAAACAAAACCTAGCTTGAATGCCTCAGACTTCCTTCACCATCCCTTAAGGAATTTTCCTGTCTTCACACACCTGTTAAGGGATTCTCAAAGAAAACCATCTCAACCCCCAACCCTTGGTATTTTTCTGAGACTACCTCACCTAGATCCAAAACATTTTGAAAATCAAAATCTCAACCGAGAATGAATCCCATGACACTATTGCTATCCAGAAATTGGAAAGGCAAGGTTGAAACAACTGTCAATCAGCAAAAGCCAATTCCAATGATAGCAAATGAACCAAATACAAAAATGCATGAAACATGGACTGAAACTTCAACTAGGAAATCAAACATCCAACCTATCACCTACAATTCCTCCTACTGAAGATGCTTGGTCTAATCCTTCCTTAGTTGTCCTTTGATTTCCTTGTCCTTCCTTTGGTTTCTTTCCTACTTTCTCCTCTTGGTGCTCTTATCCTCTCTCTAACTAACTCAAAATATAACCTACGAAAAGGCCCCAAACTAATGCTCTGGTGAATTTTTTTTATTTATGCCTCTAATTTATTATGAAATAATGATTGATATAATTGATGAAAATTATTAAAAAATAAGTAATTTTTATATATGCTATTTGTGATCATTGAAATCCCGTACACGTGAGTTGCTTGAAAGGATGTCATGTATACACTTTTGAATGTGAAACTGAAGATAAATTAAAACAAAATACTGATTGACTCCCCCCCATCCCACACCCTTCTAGTATTTCTAAGAATTTGTATCAGACTGCACGTCCCTCCAGTAAATCTTGATCATTTTAGAGTAAATCAAGGATCATGAGAAAAAAGAAAAGGGAGGAAACATAAAGGAAGAAGTTAGTTCAGGACAACTAGGATAGTGACAATGATAGTGATGTATTGGATGTACTGATCACATCAACAATCATATATCAAGGACCAATAATACCAAAAAAAGTCAAAAAGCTCTCAGATTCAAAGGTATACCATTTTTTGTTAATCAAGGATGATTAAAATAGTGATCAGGAATTATCACGTATTGATTTTTATTTTAATTGTAGATGTGATTACCATTGTATGAAATATTTCGCATTCCCATGTTCATGTAATGATGATAATGTATAAACCAAGGTTTCTCTTTTGGGTAGAAGTGGAAGTAAACATTTTATAGAGAAATATTATTCTAAAATAATGGCCTTAGAAGTGGATATTGCAAGGCTCCCACTAAGAATAGAGACCATCAAAAGTTATTAATTTTTTTTTCATGACAAGGAGTGTTCCTAGAAAGAAGAAATTATTAGACTAAAAACTCAGGCTAGAAGAAGCCTTGGAAACCTTTGAACACTACTAAGAGTGGGGGGGGGGGGTGGGGGGGGGTGTGAAACATAGTGTGACTTGTTAACAAATTTTACCAAATTAAAATTCTCTATTGAATCATGTGTATGTTAACCAACAAAACATTTGGAATATCTCATACACATAAACCATATAAGTAGCTAAAGAGGATAACGATGAGAGAAATAATAAATGACACATCAAAAACACATCCACACAAGAGGCACAAGATATCTGGTGGAAAATCCTTCTTCGGTAAAAAAACCACTATTGATGTTGTTTCATTGCTCTAAATCTCTATTATGTTAAGAAATGGCCTTTTACATAGACATGTTTATGCCCATCAGCTATGGGACTCGACCTACTATTCAATTGGCTAACTCCCATCATCCAAGGCACTTGATTCTACTAATCAGCTTGAAAGAGTATGTTTTCACACGAATCTATAGACTACCATCCATTGAAAGCCACCATGATCAATGATCCCTACCCAAATATGATTAAATTATCTAACTCTATTTGGATGGAGAAAATATTCCTTTAACTGAAGCTTCAAAATGGTTGCTCCACTCTCATGAAGTCTTTTCTCCTGTAATTTATGTGTACCTAATTTCATATATTTTCATAATGGGTCCCAAGGCTCTTGGCTTAACTCGACTCAACTCTACAATATGATCTCCAAAAATAAGTCTCCATAAAACAAAATAATCAAAAACACCACAAATAGCATGCTCTCAACTCATGCAAATAGTGGCACCAATACATACATCAAATCTACGAAACATAACCAACCAGCAATAAAAACACAACTCACACTCAATCATAACATCAAACTCTCAATATATATGCAGGAACAAAAACAATCAACCATAAACACCTACAACTTTGCAAAACAAATGGATCAATCACATAAATATGAGACATTCTACACTTTTTTCTCATCATTGCTATAAAACCTTGCTCCAAATACTGAAAACAGAATTTTCTACAACTTCATCAACTCTGCTCTATAAACTTATTACATACTTCAATAATATCTTCCATTCACCACCATTAAAACTCATACACAAAAGCAATTCTTATCACCACTAGGTTTGAATCATATTCAATTTATGCAAAATTCTATAAATCACTCTCACAAAGAACCATCCATCACTCAGCTCCAAAGTGAAGAAATAAAACATGTAGGGTGAAATTCACTTTTGGCCTGGGATCAAGAGTGCAAACATTTGATGAAATCCAACCATAATCATCACTACTTGTGCACTGAAGATTTTCAGACGCATTGGAGGAATTAATCGACCAATTTTGACCTTTACAAATTAATTTAGAAGCTTCCCCGAACATACATGTTGAAATACATTAGATGTATGTTAGGAATCTAGAGGATTTTTCATGAAGAATCTCAATCACATGAACGGAACTAATTTATTTCAGTTGCAACTGCATGCACAGACTTGTCTCCACGCAATTGGAGCCTTTCAACCACATGCACAAACCTACATGGGTGCAGTTGGGGTAGAGTATAATATAATACATAAAATATCTAACCAGAACCTTTGTCACCTATTGAATCACCTTATGCAACATATAAACTTACCCAGATACCTATTCCAAGTCATGTGACACCTTTGCATATATGTGAAACATGTATCCGAAGTGTCTTCTAAGTTGACCTAAAATTCCAACAAACAAAGCTTAAATTGTCTCCTATCAAGTCCTTTTGTTTCCTATAACACCAATATAAGTTGAAACACCTCTCAACACACTATGTATCACCTATGCAACAACATCATTAGACCAACACACTGCTACAACAAGTCATCTAGATGAGCATAGAGGAAAACCTAGTATCGTAACCCAACTAGCATTCCATCTCAATGACATGAATGACACTTGAGCTATCATCTACATCACATGTATACTTGCATGAACCACTTATAGCAACATCAACAAACCATCATAACATGTCATTTAACCATGTCTACTAAAACTCTAGTTCCTACACTATGTCAATCATGCACTAGGTCATAACATGAATATAAAAACCACTAGTACGTGAAAAACCATCAACCATCATGATTGTGACATAATAAGGTTCACATCGATTCCAACATAATCATCCGAATTTCAAATTAACCAACTAAAACCATACTACGAGGAACGAATTAATACGTCATCCAGATCACCATAGAGTTGACATCAATGGCGACATCATCTAGCTACAACCATGCTTACCATAATGCCAACAAGAAGGAAGAAAAATTTAAGAAGGGCCAAAGAAGCATTATAAGGGAACGTAAGTTCAATGTCAAATATTAGAGGATGAAATATCTTCATTAACAAATGAGCTCAAAAAGAAAATCTCCCCAATGGAGGAGGCAAGAAGAACTAAAGAAGATGAAACAATGGAGGAGCCTAAAGAAAGAATTAGTTATTATTATGGACTTGAAGCATAAATCTTCCCACTCAAATATGATTTTGAAAATTCAAACAAATGATATGATGATATACTTCAATTATTTAAACAAAAACTAAGAACATAGTTGGAAAAGACAAGAGGAGAAAAAGAGTTTGAGGTAAGCATATTAGAAGATAGATTAGTAGAAAAGTATAAGAAATTGAGATTTCAAGAGAGTTATAAGATATTGGATAACCCTCTTAACAATCAAAGATCCCACTACATCAAATCATGGATTTTTTTTCATGGAAACATGAAGGGAGAATCCAGCGAACAAGTTTGTGCTAGCAATCTTGAGGATAACAAAGAAAATTATGAAAATCTTAATAAAGAATGAAAAACCCAAACAGGAAAATTGAATTCTCAAAGGAAATAATTTTCCCCTAAATGAGTATGATAGAAGTAGTAATAAAAACCATTTTTCTCACTTGATCAATGATATTGACTATTCTATCTGCCACAATTTTGGTCAAATTGCAATAAATTGTATAATCAAAACTCAAGAAAATAGTCTCTCCACATGAAGATCATAGGTTCCTAGGTATTTGTGTTTCTTTAAAGTTTCTTGTTTTACATGCAATTTATTCATCCATAACACTTTTAATTGTAGACCATATAGAAATGAAAGAAACAAAAAAAAAAATACTATGATTCTCTCAACCCCTTCTCGAGTCACATAAGGTATTATTCATGTAATATGTTTGGACATGTAGCAAAGGAACTCAGGACCAAGCCAATGAAGTCATACCTCATCAAAAGCAAGAAACTCAACAATAATATTGTTATTGAAAGACCTAAAATAGATGGATCCTCTATCACTCCCTATATTAAGAAACAATAAGAGGAACATATGAAGTGTGGCATTGCTCTATGGGCATTTGAAGAAAAATATTAATGGTACATAGATAGCAAATTCTCTCATCACATCCCTAGAAATAAGGGAAAATTTATGTCTCTCATGAAAAACAAGGGTGCTAAAGATATTCTTGGAAACAACGCACGGATAATAATACTAGGAAAAGGTAGTGTTGATCTTGATGTTAAGAATAAAGAAGCCGCTAGCGTATTGTTAGTTGAAGGGCTAGAGCAAAACATTTTGAGTGTGGGTCAAATAATTGATAAAGGACATGTACTCATATTAACCTCCATAGTGTATAAATTTATAAAATAATACATTCGAAAAATAATAGAAAAATACATTTGAAATGCAGATAAAGTATATTTACTAGAGAAAAATCTAAGCAAAAGTAAGAGGTCAGTGTCCTCTTCTTCAAATTTAGAGTAAGAAAAGATGGTCCCCACAATAGTCTATTATAATTAATCCATATTTTTAAACAGATTCTAGCAATGCATGTGGAACAAATGATAGTTTGAGGACAACCAAGTCCATAGGATCAACCTCCGGCACGTGATATTAGTGGGAGCTACAGATGTGTGTTGTTTCAAAAGTTCAACTTTGATGATGATTTCATATTATTCTTCTAGTGATGATTTATGGTACTAATGTTGCATTTGCTAAAGTGAGTGTGTTTATTAAAACAAGGAAACATTAGATCAACGATAGTTATGGCTAATTAATTCTAGATAAAATTGTGCAATTTACATTTTATATGTGCCATTTATGAAGGACGGTTAGGTATTTACATATATTTTACCTTTGATAGTCACGTATAATATTTTTTGGTGATAAAGGAGTGGCACAAATTGAAGGGGAGATTCTCATATGCTTCCATCAATTCATTTTTTCATTATGGTTCTGACATTGGTTTATAGTAGATTGTTGATGATGCCTATCTAATGTTTGGGATTTGATAAGAGTAGGTTCATTCATGATATGAGTTGTTGGTGATTCCTCATTGAAAAGTATTATATTTCTATTGTGATTAGACTTATTACATTTGTTCTTCAATGCTCTCCTTACTCTTGGAGGATGTGTGTGTGTGTGTGTGTGTGTTGTTGTTGGTTGGTATTTGATATATATAACTAATTAGTTTTATATTGTTGTTATACTTGATAGAGAGCTCCACACAAGTTGTTTTAGAATTCCTTGTTTATGGTTGAGATGTTGACATGTGCCATTATTGTATTGATCATACACATGTATCATCATTGTTCTTTGGTACATTATGTTAGTGTCAATGTCTTCACACTTCCATCAGTGATCAAATTGTTTTTTTGCACACATATTAGGTTTCTCATTTGATCAGCTGCATTCCATTATGTCATGGATCAACTGATGGTAGTTGTTTTGTTTCAGTTTCCCTCATGTCATATACCTGCTGGCTTGTTCAAAACCTTTTTTTTTAGTCATTTACAGTCAATTTAGTTCATTTCATTTAGTTTTAGGGTTTATTTTCACTAGGTCTTAGTGTTTGTCGTCATGGTCATCCAAATTTGAATGAACAGTTAGCAAGCACATGAGGAGGATAAATAAGTTCACAAAATCATAAATTTACTTCGGATATGCTCAATAAATATTTTTTACCTCAAAACTCTGTTTTGAGGTGAAAATAGAGTTTTTCCATTTTTTGTAAAATTTCATGTAATTTGAGTGTTTCTATATGTAATAAGTTTAGCAGTTGTTCCTGGTCACCTTGCCAACCCCTGCCACTACAAAAAAAAAAAACAAAAAAAACCAAGACATCAGTCAATCAAAGTGCCAAGAAAAAACCAAACTTCTAAATGAAAAAACAGAGTTTTTGAGAAAAGCGACTAGGACTTTATAAAAGTGGGTTTGTAATGAGGAAAAATTAAAGTGAATCATATATAAAGCAAATTCATGCTAGTTACTCATTTCACTGTGCAAAAACTCAAGTGGAGAGACAAATCATGTTTAGAAGGGAAATTGAGCAAAAGAGGAAGAAAACCTGGATTTTGCAGCAAATTTTCCTAGTGATGTGCATTAGAGGGTTGGCGCTACGCATTAGACAACTTTTCTCAATGTTAAATTACACAGGCATTATGCATCAGGCAGGCACTATGCATTGGGCCCAGTGAGCTTCGCATTTGCCAAAGAGGCTCCGAACTCACTCAATTTCATCCCAAAATCTCTCAAATGATGCATTTATCTCCTACAAGTAAGTGTTCATCTATCTTGAGTTGAAATAATTATTCTTCATGTTTCTTCATGATATTTGCTTCTTAAAATCAAAACCTAGCTTGCCTCCATACTTTTTCACCCCATTGCAAAAATTTCACCTCATTGTCAAGCTTGTCCCTTTTCTCAAACTTCATTGCTCTAAAATCACCCATTAATTCCATTTTCCCCTTCCCTATTCCCCTAAGTAACTAATCCCCTTTACTAAACCCTAAGTCCCTTAGAAGTCAAAACCATAGTTTCCAAATCTTTCCGTTCATACCCCTAATCCACTTCATTACTATTGCTCCGTTAGCAAAATCTCTTCATACTCATCTTCTTGGTACCCGCCCATTATCATTGTTTACCATATCATCATCACATTACATCATTAAGACAAGTATAGAAAGAGGTAGTGAATCAGATTTTGAAGAGGAAATAGTTAGTGATAGCTCAAGGGAAAGAAATGTGTAGTCTAGGAGGCCTCACAAAGCTGGAAAAATCATTAGGGAGGAACCTATCAGCATGAGTGAACTCCTTGCTTGCCCACTTGCCACCACATGTTTCAGATATCAGTCCTATTTTGAGTTTTTTGAAATGGTTGAGAGGGTCAAATAACACCATGAGTTAGCAAGGTAGTTTGTGATAAACATGGATAACAATATGATGCATCTTACTGGGGTCAATTTCACCCTTTCACCAACTATCATTGCAGAGGCCACAAGAATGCCAAATGTAAGGGAAAAGTGGAACAAAAGGAAAAATATCAGTAAGCAGCATTATGAGCCTTATATCAAGGCCAAGTACCATGGTAAACTTAGCAGGGTGTTTCATTTCAAATTCTTGGAGGACCAGTATGTTCCACTCATGAAGCTTATCATCAAATATTTTACATCTGAGAGTAGGTTCTCTAGACTATATGCCTACCACATCAGATTGCTTATGCACTTCACCAGGGTTAGAATGATGAGAATTCCATATTTCATATGCAAAAACATAGAGAGGATGACAGTGAGTGCAAAAAGAAAACCATATCCCCAGTAGCTTAATACTATTGATCACTTTTCTGCCATCAAAACTGTTGTTTTGCATTAGTTCACTTAGTTAGGTGTGTCATGAGAAACTTTCATTTCCCATGAATGCTTCAAGGGGTCTCAAGTATTTTCAAATCCTTAAGAGGAAGGTGGATCTTCCGGGCAACAAAAAGAGCTTGAAAATAAAACATAGGAGGTTCATGTTCCCGTGTTTGTCACCTATGAGAGTGGCATAAGGAGGCTTTTTGCTACTGCAGGGCGAGTAGTATATCCACTAGGGGTGAAAGGGGTCTCGTTTTCTTCATCGGACCATAGGAAAATGCTATCCTCACTGGGAGTGAAAGGGGATTTGCCTTCTTCTCCATCTATAGAGGTTGACCAGTAGTCAAAGGGAAAAGAATAAAGGAAAGCAAAAGATGCATGAGGAGCGACCTACAGAAGGGCAAGGCAGGGATTTTGTGTCGATTTAGGAGGATGTCACTGATTTGGGCTCTCAAAACTCAAGACTAAAAGACATGATTATCGAAAAGAAGGAGGTTGAAGTACAAGCCTTATCACTTGACCTTGAGAGGGCCAAAAGGTTCATCAACTTTCTTGAGCAGGGAAACAAGAAACTGATAGAAAAGCAAGCTATTATGGAGTTGGAAATGATTAGAGAAAATAGACAAGAGGAAAAGAGAAGAAAAATCAAGATGACATACATTGAGCAAGAAATTGAGGATGATCGAGAATCATGGTTGGAGGAGGTGAAGATTCACCTTGAGGATATGCTTGAGAATGCCAATCTTCTCTTTGTTGGCATTCTCAACAAGATTTGCAAAACAAGGATAAATAGGCTTAAAGCTAAGTTAAAGAGAGACTTGAGGGTCAAGAAAGAACAAGATAAACTCAAGATCTTGGCTGAAGCTTCATTAGCTCAACAAAGCACTTAATGAGGTTGCCTCTTGCCAAATTTGAGGAAATTTTGGGAACTTTTTGTAATTTTGCAATTTTGTAAATAAAAACGCAGGAAATTTTAGCTAATGCGGCATTGAGTTGGCTCACTCTTTTGCCAAATGGCTTGTGGCTTTGGATACATAATGAAAAAATAATGAAACGTAGAAAGTTTCATAAATCTTGGGGAAGATCTAGGTCACCTAAAGGGAAAAAAACACTCAAAAAGTGCCCTCTCTACCACTTTTGGACCCACAAGAAGCAATCTTGGGAGAAAAGAGTTTTGAAGGGGCAAATCAACTTAGATCAGAAAATTCAAAGTCCTTCGGAAGCTAGACGGGTAGAGCTTTCCAACAAGCTATCTTGGGCCTGATTTGGTGAAGTGCAAGGCCTCCAAAAGTAGTCTTCAAGTGGCACTATGCATCAGGTTCAGGGCACTGCTCATCACGCAAAGTTTTGCCAATTTTGCCTAAAAACTTAGAATTTCACTCAGTTTCTTTTGTGGTTGACTTTTCTCCTTTTCTTGGTAAATGTATGCATGTTAGATGATGTTTTTGATGAAAATATTGATGAAAATCACCTCATAGGGTAGATACATCAAGTTCCAAGTGGTTTTGAACTGCAATGAATTGGTTTCCTAACTTTTAGAGGCAAGATGTTGCACTGCCTATATTCATGTTCTTAGTTTAGATATGGTTGAAACCACCCTTTTTCTCATGGATTCGACCTTGATAGCTAGCATGAGTGGTTTCCTTCCCTATATTATATACTTTCTTAGTAATTTGTAAAGGTTGGACTTTGGTAAAAGTGGTGGCACTCATTCAACATTTGTATTAGCAGTTTGGCAAGGAATAAAACCTGTTTCATAGCTATTTTTGTGGGATTCTTGTGACAATGAGTTTATGTAGTGTTTCTTCTTTGTAATGAGTTTTTATTATGTTTTATATGTATCTAAATCCATTTTTCTCTTCTAAAACTAAATGAATCAAGGTGAATAGTCAAAATACACGATTGTGCTTTGTCTTGGTAATGCATTTGGGTTTCAATGTTTTCAACTATTTGAAGAGGATTCATAGTTTCTTATGCCCTCCTCAGCTACTTAGTTGTCTACTCTACCATCTCAAATCCATTTCTAGTACATAAATGCTTATCCAACTTGCACCAAAAAACATCACTGTATCCCTGAGTTGATTTCCCTGACCCATTTTGCCTTCTCCAATTGATCCAGCAACCAAAACCTAAAAAATAAACCAAAAACCCTAACCTACTATGCATAGCCTAAAATCATCATTCATTTTAGTCATCTGAAGCCCTAGTTTCTAATGTTCTAATTGAGATTGACAAAGAGAGGGCCTTCTCCCAACTTGGTAGGGCTAGCTACCAGGTTAAGTGTGGTTTGATGTTACCCTAGACCTGCCTCCCTTTAGCTTGAGGTTGATCTAGGAACTAACACATTGTTTTAGCCATATATAGGTCAACATTTCAAAGTTATGTTGTTGATATGGCTCCATTTTTTGCATTTGATTCCTTAACCCTTGTACTTATATTGTGCACCACTAGAATATCCATTATATGCCTAGGAGGGGCATGGCCAGTATGAAAGGTTATTGTGTTGATTATAGACATACCTTGTAATTGCATTCGTTGGTTCACATTAGTGGATCATATTTATGGTGTTAATAACTTCAGGGGAAGTACTTTTGTCATATCGATTTTGTCATTTTCCTTTGATGTGAAAGGGGGAGAGAAGGACTTATTGTTTTGCAAGAGGTTTACATTAAGTCCAAAGGGAGATATTGTTGGCATTATGGATAATGTGTTTTGCTTGATTTCATTTGAATTATGGATAATGTGTTGTCCTTGAAGTCAACCTCATATTCTTGTCAAAAACTCTTGTCACATTATGTCACCCTTGGCGTCAACCTGTCGTATTCATTGTGTCACACTCTTGTTTTAGTGTAAAATCAATAAGCCTTGCAAGGTTATGCATGGATGGTAATTCTTTATGTATACATAGATTCGAAAATGATATGAATGCTTGATAAAATCTTGCAAAGGATATGCAAGGCAGTAGAAGCCTATTCAGTATTTTACTAAGAAGAATATTGAAGAATTTGTAGTTTCCAAAACCATATGATACTTCTATGAGATAAATTTTCATACATACATAGGTTTCATGGAAAAAAGTCACATACATAACCCTTCACATGGAAAATAAAAAACCTTTAGAATTTTCCAGGGTATTCTCCCAAGGTTTTGAGTCCACAACGTCTATTTGATCCCATCAACAATTACTCACAACAAATCCAAGGTGTTTTCTTGAGGTATTGGTAAGGCAAAGGAGTTTTAAAACAAGAAGCAGAAATAACAATTATGTGTTCATTCGATGGACTATTCCTTTATAATTTGATCTAAAATAAGTTTGTAATAGGGTGGAAGGAGGAGGCTTGACTTTGAGAGATTTGAAGATGTATTAGAGAACTAATGGATGTGCTTATTGAAGGTGTAATTATGATAAACTATTTAAGTTACTAACAAATGCATGATCAATGGTTATAGTAGATCTATGATCTAAATGTATGTGCAAAGATCTGTGATTTTGATAGATCTTGTATGCAAGATAGAGAGGGTATAAACTTATGTTGTTTCTTTTCTTTTACCCATTAGGAATTATCTATGTAGAGACTTGACATTCGGAGTGTGTTTTTCATTAATTGAGTTCCTTATGGCTTAAGGTTCATGGGTATGACATTCTAGAGATTTATGGTGATACTTTGCTACACATTCAGAGATCAAGTTGATGTGATATATGGTTTGATGTCAAGGTTTAATGTGTTCATATGTATGCCATTTTTGTTCTTGAACAACATGTACATATGTGTATCCACTTCATAACAATCGTATATACATTCTGAGTTAATAAGTTTATTATTGTTGCTTGATCTAGGTTCTTCACAATTTTTTTTTTGTTGATTAATGTATATGATGATGGTAGATGAGGTTTACCTTGAATAGGGAGAATGAGCAGTATTTGGAATTTAGTGATCTAATATTTGTACAATGTTGTTATGCATTAGAACCAAATATATATGTGGGTTTTCTTACTAACAGACACATATATATCCTGATTTGATACTAGACAATTTGTGATACTATTTTGTTATGATAGTGAACTAGTATTCAATGATTCTAGTATGGTTTATTGTTTATTGTCAAGGATATCTTGATTAATATGTTTAGGATTTGTCGATATAGTGAGGCTTGATGTTGATATTGGATACGAGCATTTTCTATTGGATGCATACATTATTGAGACTACTTATTTATTGTTCCTTCAATTAATTTATCATTGCAATGAGCATTTATTGATAATTGTGAAGAAAGGTTTTGGTGTCTATATTGAGCAAAGTTGATCAAAGTTTTATTGTAGAATGATTTTGGTTTCATGATATGATGCTTGGTGAACATGTTGATAGCTGTCTTGATTATGGTTTATGGCTTAGCACCTAATGAGAATACCTTTTTTTTAGTATGATTACGATAGATGAGCTTGGCTTGGTATTGATGAGCAAAGAAATTTGACAATGTAGTCGAGTAAAGAGTTTGATCTGGTATTTGACAGTGCTGGAATTTGGCCTAGTATATTAGTTTGATCAGTAATATGATTGCAGAGGGATCATTGGTTTTCAATTATACATTTTTTTTTTAATAGAGAGGTTATCAGTATTCAGTGATTGAGCATAATTATTAGTTGGAGGTCTAATTTGAAAATTGGATGAAGTGTGATCTACAAGATTTGGTTTGTGATTGAATCAAGTGGAACTTGTTCTAAACATTTTGAATTATTGTCCACAAAGGTGTTTTGGGTCATAGACTTGAATGAGGGAGTAGGAGCTTCCTTCTGGTCAGAGCCAATCAGCTAGATGAGGGAGTAGGATCTTCCTTCCTGTCGAAACTAGAGAATACGGAGGTAGTAGACTCCCTAGCTATGATCCTATGGACTGGAAAGATTCAGCGCCAACGCAATATGTAAAAATATTTTCTTAATAATAAGAGAGAATGCAAAGATGAGAACAATGCTAGTTTTCTCCCAAATTGGGTTTCCACCTAAAATCTCGATGTTCCTATGTGTTGACTATGTTCTATGGTTTATCTTCTCTTATGTTGAATATTTTTCATGGTTTATGCACAATACCTGGCTAATGCAATAATGATCCAGATAATTGATGAATATTATGAAAAAGATAATTAATTTTTATATACACTATTTTTTCTCATTAAAAGTGCATACACACATGAGTTGCTTGAATGGAAATCACGTATAAATTTTTGAATGTTGAATTGAAGATAAATTGAAATGAAATAATGATCTACCCTCCAACTCTTAGTATTTCAAACAATTCTAATAAATATGCTATAAGTATTAGGATTTATATTTCTTGCTAGATGATTGTCCATATTGTTAGTGTTAGGATTCGATTTATACTGGTTAGGTTTTATGCTTATGATTATGTCATCCAAGTTAGGAATTATATTAGGCATATAAATGTTAAGGGATATAATCTTTAGTTTCAGGTATTAAGTGTAAGGGTTAAAATTGAAATATTTTATAAGGATTATATGGAATATAGGGATTACGTTATAAGTATTAGCAATCTCAAGCATTATATGTAGTATGGATTATAATGATAATACAATATAAATTTTTTTAGTTATGGATCTATATATAATATATATATATATATATATATAATATATATATATATATATTGTGTCTGTGTGTGTGTGTGTATATATATATATGGTTTAATGGTCAAGTGCTATTGTGATGAGTGATTATAAGTATCAAGTAATAGGTGTATTAAATGTTATATTATGAGATAAGTGCTTCAAGGTTTAAAATTTCAATAGTGAGGGTTGTATATTTATATTGGGTTTTAAAGCGTTCAGGGCTTATGGGTTCATGGATTATTGGGATTATATGGAGTATGTGATTTAGGGGTGTGGGGAATTATTATGTGTTAGGGACCATATGTTACTAATGATACAAAGCTAAATGGTTCAATAAGAAGAAGGAATAACAAATTACAAGGGGGAGTGGATATTAGGTTTAAGGATTATCCCACAAAATTTAAGTTGATCAATTAAACCATAAAACCAAGGAATACTTGCAATTAGGAGACAAGATTAGGATAAGAGGGGTAAAAAAATTCTTCTTGTTAAATATTCTTATAGACAATAGTCATTAATTGCACATCAATATTTTATTGGTGTTTTTTTATTATGAGAATGGATAATTTTATGATTTAAGGTAGCCATGTGACGATGATTGATATGTTGTTTCTTCTAGTAATTGCTATTGCTTCTATGGTAACATATTGATGCCCAGATAATTTCATCTCCTCGACATTTATGTTATAATTTTGTTAAATCCTATGCGTGATTCATGTTTGAGTCTAATAACCCCCCCATACCATCAAAACATGGATCTATCATAACCATGTCAAATTTCAATACACACAAGCAAAAACTGGAAAAAAATCGTCATTGGCCCCATTCACAATCTGCTCTGTGCTACGTCAATTAATTGAAGCAAAATTTACACTAATTTATAAATTTTGAATGAATTAAACATTTACATGACCCTAAGTCCATTGAGAGAATTGAAACTTTGACATATCAAAAGAAAATTAAGGTGATTTGATGATATGTACTCAGCCCATTGGAGGTAACGATATAAACCTAAATGCGCTTCTCTTAGTTTAAAGAATAATATATCCTCTACTGACCATGGCTAACCAAACGAAGGTGGAAGCATATATGGCTCCTCCACCCCCCCCCCGTCATCCGTCACATCACTCTTAATTCCACAAAACCTAATTTATTTACAATAAAATGCTTGAGATGTTATCATGTTGAAAAAAAATATTCGAAACAAATACGTAGAACAATCATTGCAAAAATTATGTGCCCCCTCTTTATTAACATCCAAAGAGTAATGTTATTGTTTATATAAAAAGCATGCCACATTGAGTAAGTAGATATGATCTCACCAAATTGATTGGCACCGTTCGCTGTTAATGAAATCCTAGTATTAAGAGGTTCATCTTTAAAATGTCGCCATATTTCCTTTATCTTCTTAAATGCAGATACATGTGTAGGTATTTGAAGAGAAACATATTCACTTATGTTCCTTACATAGAAATCCATAACATATGTTATGATTTTCCACTTAAATAATCACCACAAATGTGGAATTATGGGAATATAACAATGAACCTTGAAAGGCACATACATTTTTTCTTCATTGATTGGATACCTACTAATTTGAAATTTTGGGCATTATTATTTCAACAAATGTTCTCCCTAATAGAAAAAATGATCACATGTTGTCATTTTTGCACTAGGTATTGGGAACTAGAGTGTTCATTCAGCTATACTCTACTAGGAAGATTGTTTCTCACCACATTTCCACTAATTTTACAATTCTTGTTTCAATACTCTCTATGTATGGACTTGTCTAAGGTAGGAGGTGACACTTCTCAATTAAGTGACAAAATGGAAAGAGTAATTATTTTAGTTCAACTTGTATTTTTATGCCTCATTTCTTCTTTGGTTCATGCATTTTGATCTACGATTTAATTCAAATTTTTTTGGATGGAAATTGCAGGTTAAAAGAGAGGACTCTTAGGATGAAGTATAAAATTTCCTAACAACCTTTCATCATGGACCTCATATACCATCATTTGCAGCTCACACAGGTAAAATTCTCCTTTGTTATATTTTTTCATTATATCTATAAAGGGTTTTCATATATGAGTTAGGGTCTTAACTCATCTCCTTCATTATGTATAGGTGTTTGGCATGGAAATGGCATTAATATGATGTTCCTTTAATATGGATTCATCTCATTCTTGTTATCTTAATGTATTCCATTCGAATTGCATGTTTTACTTTGCTTCCCATAAGGGTTTGGTCATATTTTGACCTAGGTTTTCTAACTATAGCACTAATATTTTGGCCACCATACTCTAGTGTAGGCACTAGACATGGTCATACACATTTAGGCTTGAAGGTCTTTTTAATTTAATTTCTACTTTTGGATTTTTTAGATTGTCCTTCCTTATGGTAGTTTAATTACTTCTTATTGTTCTGTAATTAATTTATCATTTATTCTTCAGGATTTTTCCACATCTATATTTAGGGATCTTAGTATTAAAGCCTAGAACTTCTACCAGTTATTCCCTAGAATTCAATTCCACCATGACAAGTCATGTTAAGCCTCCAAAGTATCTTCTACTAATTTTATTAGTCAGGATTTTGTTTTCTTCTTCCATCATAATGTATTCATCCATTTAGGGACATACTGGCAATAAATTATCATGGTAACTTGTACATGGCTGACATAAAGTAAGATTATTCCAATCCTTAGGTATATGTTTTATTCCTCTATTTATACTTGAGTAAAATAATATTTTTACAACTCTATCCATAACTTTTCTCAGAAGTTAATTTTTGGTTTCCTTAATCATGTTTGTAGGTATGCCATTTAATGGAGTGTATTCACACTATCACATTTCATATTGGAGAATTTACCTTCGTAGATAGAGGCTAAATCCAAGTCTTTCTTTACAAAGGTCTCCCACACATGCTTTCAGACTAACTTTAGTGTCTCTTCTTGAGAAGTCTTTGTATATGGTTCAAAGGTAGAGACACAATGTCGATGTTTTATTGGGTTATTTATTTTGAAAAATGTTTTGTTCTCTATTCAAATGGTTTTTAGGCTTTTCTAACAATATGTTGTCTTTTCAATGTAGATTGTATATTGTGTTGAGAGCTTGTACTCCCTTTAATATTATGAACTGAATAGGTCCTTGTACACATTTTGTTTGTATTATTTTTAAACTAATATAAAAATTCCATATATTTGTTCGTTAAAAATTAATATTTATACTCTATCATTTTTACAATTCATATTCTATATTATCATGGTGTAATTTTATGTTCATGTTCATTTTGTTATGTAGATACTATACATTATCATGTACTAAGTTTTCCTACATCAATTGTTATTAATTTTATAATATTTCAAATTAGATCTTTTCTTGCCTTTGGTCAAGGATCGACGCATGCCCAACATTGGAATCTACTCGTATGGAAGAAATCAAATGAGATCTATGCTCCCCTTTGGTGAAGGATCAAGGCATGCTCGACACTAAAATATACTTGTCTAGAAAAAATTTGGAAAGTAAAGTAGTCCAAGAAGTTCAGTAAGTTCTCAAAGAAATCGATCTCACAGCCTAATGAATCTAGTTTCTTTCGTGGTCTTTCCAAAAGCAGAATTAATTCTAATCAAATCTTCTCTATCTTATCTTTAGTTGACGATGTTTCTCAACCTTTTAGCATCGATGGTGAAGATGGAACGGTCTCATGTTTTGACTATAATAACTCTACAAATTCACCAGGTCAGATTCCCTGAGGTTTGTTATCTGTTAATTCTTCTTTGGCTTCTGTTGGTTTCGAAAATAGTTGAAGTGGTTCTATTAACAATAATTTTTATAATATTCAATTGAATAATAATAATAATAATAATACGATCCAGGTGCATATTGTTGGCCACCTGCCAAGTCCATCTGGGCCCCCATCATTGTCTCTTTCAGCATTTTCAGTTTCCTTAATTGTAGCACAACTTACTATTTTTAGCAGTT
>APFE030645534.1:64180-89849 GCA_000404065.3 Pinus taeda
TATTTCTAACGAGCTATCATACGCGTCAAACGAAGATCATATGCCAAAGTTACGACCCCGGGAAGTTGATGTACCAACTTACCCCCAAACGGGGCCCACAATTTGGCGTTTCATCTCCTAGGGTAGGTTTTGGAATGTGAAGGGTTTTCCATTGTTTCTCAATAATAAATAGGCCTTCGAGCCTCATTGTAACACAAGTTCGGAACAGTTCAGAGACATGTAGCCGCACATCTCTTCTCAGAGATAAGCTACCATCGTCCTAGCTGGTTTAGTTCCAATTCTGGTTGTAAGCATATTTCGGTATTTTCCATTAATGAAATGAAGTGTTATTTCCGCTGCATCTCTTTATTTATGGTTATCGCATCTCTGTATTTATGGTTATCTCTGTAATCTATTGCGTTCCTGTTTAAAATCCGGATCATAATAATAATAATAATAATAATAATAATTCTTTTAGTAGTAATAATAATAATATTGACTATATTTTCACTTCAGATAGGAATAATAATATTAGGAATAGTAATAATACTTTATGTTTGGATAATAATAATAATAATAATAACAAGAATATCATTGGGCTTAATAATAATATTAATGATGTTAGTAACTATGTTTTCAATTATTATAATTGTAATAATATTAGCATTGGTAATAAGACTCTAGGTTTGGATAATATTTCTTGTTCCAATTTTCTTTCCTCCTCTTGTAATAGGGTAGTCAATCTCTCTAGATTTTGTTTTGATGCCCCTGTCTTTAGTCTTTTGGAGAAAGGTTTAAATTTTTCTCTTGCTTCTAGAAATATATTGGTCGACGATATCATATGTGACACTGAATATGGTATTAGGGACATACCGGATGTCACTAAAGACAACATTCATTAAGACTATGTGGTTTCCCTTAGAAAGGAATATCCCCCCAAGAATAACATCAGAAAACCTAAGTTTGATGTTGCTAAATCATTAAACAATAATAAGAATATTGTTGTTGTCAAAGCCAACAAAGTTGGTGTTGTGGTTATTCTTGATAAATATGATTACCATCGAAATATGTTGGACCACCTCCATAATAACGAGAGCTACATGAAAGTCAACAAGGATCTCGTGAATAAGATTTCTAAAAGTGTGGCTCTTGCTATAAAGGCTAGTAGCTTGGTTAGCTCATTTAGGCATAAGCTTATCGAATGTTACCCTCTTACCCCCAGAATCTATGGTGTGCCAAAGATTCATAAGGAAGGTGCTCCCTTGAGACCTATTCTGAACATGATAGGAGGGCCAACTTATATTCTTGCTAAATATTTTTCCCAAAAGCTGAAGCCGCTTCTTTTCCATACAAAATCCTTCGTCAAGGACTTTGCATCATTTGTCCATGAGTTATATAGTTTCAATCTTGATCCAAATGACAAACTTGTGAGCTTCGATGTCATCTCCCTCTACACTAATATCCTTATCAATGAAGCCATTGAATTCATCAAGCACATCACAGATTCTGATATGGCTAATTTAGTTAGTATTTGTGTTACCTTTACTTTCTTTTCATTCACGTTAAGAAATGGCAACAAGAAATTCTAGTTTAATTTTTCCTTGAATTTAACGTTGAATTAAAATTTGAATTATATTCTCATAGCAACTTAAAATAGTTAAATTAGGATTATTAAGTGTACATAACTTAAGAAATTTGAGTTGGAAGTCATGTACATGTTCTCCCTACTTTGGAGGACTCCATTGTGAGTTGTAAAATAGACAACTCAGCTTCATGAGTTAGTTTGGTTAAACTAGTTCTCAAACTGATTGAGATAACTAATAGGGACTTAACAGCCAATGGTGACACTAATGAACTCCACCAGTGCTACTCTAGTTAACTGAATTTATTCTCATTAGAAACTCATGCATGTTGATTTTGAGAAAAACCCAATTGACACTAGAGTGCAGGGAAAATGTACTATTTGTTTTAGTTTTTTCTGCGTTGCATTGAGAGTGCATGCATTCTGGAAGAGATCCTTGAAGGATTGCACTATTTTTAGAGGCTTTATTTTCCTTTAAATACAATATGTCCTTCATAGGAATTACACATTGGAATAAAGACTTGGAGAGTTTGTGAAGAGGTAAGGTTTGTCCTTGAGTTTTCTTATGAGTTTGAGATTGAATTTTTTGAGTGTTGGGATTGTTCATTGTAATTTCATCTTGATTTTCTGGATTAATACAAAACAGATAGTGGGGTTTTCAGTTGTGACTTTCCCCAGATATTTGTTGTCTTATGTGCCTTTGACTCTTTTCCTCTATTGATTATTGTTTTCTTGATGTTTATGTGTTTCCACTGTAAAGAGTATAGGTAGCTTCTTGTCTCTTGGTTTAGAAAATTGCATTAGCTTGTGAATCTATAAGATTTTCTACATGGTATCGCATCAAGAATTTTTTGGGCTGAGAGTTTGCAGAGAAGATCTAAGAATTTATGTGCAAAATTTTCAAAAACAAACTATGGATCTGTATTCCTTGGGAAAATATACCCAAATTCAAAAATAAAATTGGCTGAATTGGAGTTAGAATGAGGAAGATATCATTGTCTTAAAATCATATCTCTAGAGGATATTTTGAAGTTTTGAGTTTCTAGGTGATAGGTGAAAGTCAAATTTGTAATACATACTTCAAGGTTGACATATGCAATTCCATCGGTTAAGGTTTGAGAATTCCTTGGAAGGTAGCTCAAATTTCATAGCCTGGAGGGATAGGATGGAGGCTATCCTAGAATAAAATGGCTTGAAGGAATTTGTTGAAAAAGTAATTCCTAAGCCAACAACTATTGATGAATAGAACTTGGCTGAGTGGAAGAAGTGTGTGGTGAGGTGAAGGCAGATAATCCTTGAGGGAGTTGGAGATCATATTGTCTCAAGTATCCATAGAAAGGAAATCCTACATGCTATGTGGAAAACATTGACAGACTTGTATCATAATGCAAGTGATCAAAGGAAATTCGCACTGAAGGATAAACTTCATAAAATCAATATGGAGAAAGGTGAGATGATTCCAAAGTACTTGACCAGGTTTAGTTAATGTTGCGATGACCTTTGAAGTGTTGGAGCCATAGTTGCTGAGAAGGATATGGTGAGCCTTACTCTTCTTTGACTCCCAAAGAGTAGGCATAGTTATCAGGACTCTGTCAATGGCCGAGAGAAGATGCCATATTAGGAACAACTATGGTCAGATTTGAAGCAGGATGAGATCAGGAAGAACACCAGGGATGGCTTTTGATCAAAGAATGGTAATGAAGAGAACTTTGCCTTAATGATTAGGGTGGGGAAAAGGAAAGGTACAATTTCTCATTCCAAATCAAATTCTTATCATGGAGATAAGAAGAAGGACATGAAAAAAGTTAAATCCTTTCATCGTCATAAGCTAGGTCACTTTGCTACAAATTGTGCATTGAAGAAGTCCAACGAGAAGTCTTCGGGAGAAGCGGCAGGTGAGGATTTGGACTCCCAATTAGAAATGGAATTTTCCTTCATTGCATGCATGGTGTCTTCAATTATGGGAAGTGTCTAGTACTTAGACAGTGGAGCTTCTTTCCACATGACTCGCAATAAAGATTTATTTAGTGAACTAAAGTAGAAAGATCTCAAGATGAATATCGAGATGGGTGATGATGGTAAGTAAAGAGTTACTACTATGGGCACTATTACTTTTCAGAGGGAGCGTGCGGATCCACTAACCATGAAGAATTTTATGCATGTACCCAGACTCACGAAGAACTTGGTATCCATTTCCATGCTTGAAGATAGAGGCTATGATGTGATATTTTCAAAAGTAAAGGCATTCCTTTGACACACAGCCACTGCTAAAGTAAAGACGATAGGGATTCGAGTTCAGAATATATATAAGATAGAGGTAGAGGATTGTACTGCTTTGAGCTTAAAAGTGGAAAAGATGTTGAGTTGAGACATCGGCGAGTTGTGGCATAGGAAATTAGGCCACTTGTATCATGGGGATTTGAGGATATTGCAACAAATATCTATCTGTCTTCCAAAAGGTACGCTTGAGAAAGTTGATACATGCAAGGGTTGTAATTTGTGGAAATAAACCAAGCCTTCCTTTGGAGACAGAGATAGTTGAGTAGAGCCTATTCTAGAGAGAGTCCATTTAGATGTGTGTGGACTATTCTCGAAAACATTCACGACAAAACACAGGTATTATGTTATATTTTTTGATGACTATTACCATAAATGTTGGGTATTTCTTATGAAAAAAAGCATCAAACTTTCACAAAGTTTTGTGAGATCAAAGCATTGGTAGAGAAAGAGTATAGAAATAAGGATAAATCTCTATGGAATGATAATGGTGGTGAGTATGTCTCTAATGAGTTTCATAACTTCTGTGTAGTGGAAGGAATTAAGCAGGAGTTGATGGCACCCCAGAACCCTCAACAAAATGAGGTTCTCCAGAGGAAGAATCAGAGCATAGTAGGGGTAGCAAGGGAGATCTTTCATGATCATGGCCTACCACTACACTTGTGGGTTGAGGCATGTAACACAACGGTTTATTTTTAGAACCGTAGCCCACATCAGATAATTGAGATGAAGACAACAAAGGAGGCTTATTCCGGTAATAGGCCATACGTTGGTCACTTAAGGATTTTTAGGTCATCTGTATATTGCCCTGTGACCAAAGATGCATGAAGGAAGCTTGAACCAACAACAAAGTTGGGGATCCTTTTGGGGTACATTGATACACCCACAACTATCAAGTGTACATGCCGACTAGTTGGATGACAATGGTTTGAAAGGATATCAAGTTCGATGAGGAGAAGGCCATGTGAGTATTTATTGAGAGGGAGCTTGAGCTACATGCGGATGAGGAGATTTTAGCTCCGAAGGTTGAGGGGCCTCAAATTGATGTGGAGAAGCGACATGGAGAGGTTCAGAGAGTGGAGACATCCACTCAGGCATAGTCTTCCAGAGAGGGAAGAAAGTGCACTAGAGAGGCCAAAAGATTATTGGATGATGCACAGGAGAATGTGGGAGAACCCTCTTCTCAGCGTAGACAAAGGAGGTCACCAGAGAGGTGCACTAGATACATGGCACTTATGGGTGCATGTGTTGTGACAAAGCCATCTTCCTTTCAGGAAGCAGTGCAACAGTCGGTTTGGGTTGATGTGATGGTTGAGTATGACTCCATAGTTCGAAACATTGTTTGGGATGTGGTCTCGAGACTGGAGGACAAGTCAGTTGTGAGCTCCCTTTTGCTTATAAGGTAAATAAAATTGCATATGGTAGTGTGGACAAGCATAGGGCCATATTTGTGGCTCGTGGCTTTTCACAAGTAGAGGGGATTGACTATGATGAAAACTTTGCTCCTATTGCAAGGTACTCGTCAATCATATCTATTTTGGCACTATCAGCACAAATGGGTTGGAGGATCCATTAGAGGGATGTCAATACTTCCTTCCTCAATGGCGCGATTGAGGAAGAATTGTACATAGAGAAGCCTGGAGGTTTTGAAACCTTGGACCGTGATTCGCATGTGTACTGACTCAAGAATGTGTTTTATGGGATGGAGTAAGCACACCATCCTTGGTACAATAGGATGGATGCTACTTCAGGGGAAGTAGTGGAAGCTACTATTTACAGGGAGCTTGTGGGTTCACTACTATACTTTGTGAACACACAACTGAATATGTGCTATGCAATTAACCAACTTAGTCAAGCGATGTTTAGGCTTTCCAAGCTATATTGGAAGCTGGCAAAGCATTTATTGAGATACCTCAAAGGTACTACTTATTTTGGGTTATGGTATAGACAGATAGAGGGAGTGAAGCTTCAAGGCTTCACTGATGCAAATTGGGTAGGGAGTCCATCTGACAAGAAGAGCACATCAGGAGGTATCGTTGGTATTGGGTCATGGGTAATTTCTTGGTACAACATGAAACGAAGATCAATTGCACTCAGTTTGGCAGAGGCAAAGTACATGGATTAAAGTTAGGAAGCATGTGAGGCTATATGGATAAGGAACATCCTGGTTGTTTTGTTTGGTCAGCATTGTGATAATCAAAGTTCTATTAAACTCTTTAAAAATCCAATATTTCATGATCAGTCCAAGAATATTGATATCGAGTATCATCACCTCAAAGATTATGTATTGAGGTAGATCATTTTGTTATACTACATTGCCTTGGAGGATTAAGATGCTGACATCTTAACAAAGGCATTGTCAATATGTAAATTTGAGTTTCACAGAGACAGGATCGAGGTAGTTGAAAATCCCTTTCTTATTGAGAGGGAGTGTTGAGAAATGACAACAAGAAATTCGAGTTTTATTTTTCCATGAATTAAACTGTGAACTAAATTAGAATTCTATTCTTGAAGCAACTTAAAATAGTTAAATTATGTTTATTAAGCTTACTTAACTTAGGAAATTTGAGTTGGAAGTCTTTTGGAAGACATGTAGATGTTCTCCCTACTTTGTACGAGTCTAATCTGAGTTAGTTGTGAGTTGTAAAATAGAAGACTTAGTTTCATTACTTAGTTCAGTTAAATTAGTTCTCAAATTGATTGAGATAACTAATAGTGAGTTATCAGTGACTGGTGACACTAATGAACTCCATTAGTGCTACTCTATTTAACTGAATATTTTCTCATTAGAAGCTCATGCATTTTGATTATAAGAAAGATCAAGTTGAGACTACAGTGCAGGGACAATGTACTATTCGCTTTAGATTTTTCTGAGTTGCACTGATAGTGCATGCATTTAGGAACTGGTCCTTGAGGGAATGCTATTTTTAGAGGATTTATTTCAATTTAAATACAAGCTATTCTTCATAGGAATTAGACATTAGAATAGAGACTTGGAGAGCTTGTGAAGAGGTTAAGATTTGGCCTTGAGCTTGCTTATGAGTTGGAGATTGAATTTTCTAAGTGCTGGGATTGTTTTAAAGAGAACAAGCATTGTAATTTCATCTTGATTTTCCATATTAATACAAAATAAATGGCGGGGTTTTGAGTTATGATTTTCCCTAGATATTTATTGTATTATATGCCTTTGATTCTAATCCTCTATTAATTATTGTTTTCTCCATGTTTATGTGCTTCCCTTGACATCCTCCTCTTAGGGAATGATGATGACTCTTCTTCTCATCAGGTATTTCATAAGAAAACTCATACGGAACAATATCTTAATGCTAATTCTCATCATTTCCTAGCTCAAAATGTTGGTGTTCTTAAAAACTTGGCAAATAGAGCTTTAAGTGTTTTTGATGACAACCATCTCAATGAAGAGAAAGCACATCTACTTAGTATTTTCTTTAATAATGCATATAGTAGACACCAATGTACTAAGGATTTCCTCAGAGCTGAAAAAGCTCTCAGTGCTAAGAAAGATACCAAGGATCCATTTTATGGTTTTCATCTTCCTTTTATCTAAGGGACCACTGACAAGATTACGAGGATCCTAAGGAAACATAATGTGGATTCAACCTTTAGGCATTTAAATACCATCCAGAGCTCCCTTGGATCTGTAAAAGACCCAGTGGACCCCAAGAATATGAAGGGTGTTTACATTATCCCATGATCTTGTGGGACTCCCTACATTGGTGAGACTGGTCGCTCGATTAATCAAAGGATTCGTGAGCATTACGCTCAAATCAAGCATGGCAGGATCCACTCCTTCTCCTCAGTAGAGTATGTAGATAAATATAAGCATGACATTTGCATTGAAGAGGCCCAAGTCATTGCTAGGGTTAGTCATTTACATCATCTTAAATTGAGGGAGGCCCTTCAAATTGAAAAAAGACCCAATAATTTGAATAGAGATCATGGTTTGAATATTCGTAGAAGTAGGGTCCTTGTCATGTCCTCCTAGTTTGTAGGCTTCTTTTTGGGATTTATTTTGTTTGTATGTTTATCTATGTAGGTATTAGCATCATTTTTATAGTATTTGTTATTTATTCATCATTAGATTTTATTTTGTTGATCCTTCATATTTTCTTAAATATTTTATCATCCTATTCGTTCTTAACTCCTTTTAGTATTTTTTTTATTTGTTTTAGGCCTCAACCCCATATTTTATTGTTGACCATGTTTTATTTATTGATTACTTTTCTTTGAATATATATATTTCTTTTGTCTCTTATATTTTGTTTTATTTATTTTTTTTCCAATCAATTATTTTTATTTTTTTTTAATTTATTCATTATTTTTTTATTTATTAAATTCATCTTGTTCGATTGGTCTGACTCTTTTATAATTTTGGACTTCCTCACCTCTCTTTAGAGATTTGATTTGAATTTTTTTTGATTCTTGTTAGTTTTTTTTTTAATATTTGATTTTAATAAATTTAATAAGCTACAATATCATTTTTAAATATTATCGTTCAAAAACTACCGTTTATAAAATTACTTATATTTTGTTTTTATAATATAATTAATTAATCATATAATATAAATATTATTGTTCAAATATAGCCATTACTTGAAATTAGGTCTCTCCATTGCTCGTTATTTTAGCCTTTTCCCTGGTCAACTTCTTCATCTAGTGCTCATGATCAACCACACTTGTTGGTTAAAAACACGTCAGTTAAAAATTTCTCTTATGTGATTTCTACCAAAAGACTTTGCTTAATTCATTGTGGATCACAGAAGCCTAAATATAGAAACTTATAGTCCTATTAGGGTCATTTCTCTTTTTATTAATTACTATTAAGTCATTATTTAACTAATCATACCCTAATAAATGGCCATAAATTGTCCTTGTAATTTATTGTATCCATATTAACATCTTGTCTATAATATCAATATCTAGAGATTAGCCCATGATAATTATTAAGTTCCTTTAATACAAGTGTAGCCCCCTTATTGTTACTGGTGTGCCCCATAGAATCCCACAATTTTTATTGCATTCCCTTACATTACTATTCTTATGTAGGCTCTAGTTATTTTTGACATTTTAGACTCCTATATATTTTTTTTTTTTCTATTGTGGTTCACGGCCTGCAACTGGCCGCTACATCCACAGGAACGAATCACGGCAGTTCCCCGAAGGGAACTGCTCGTCGACTTTTTCTATGCTAAGCCTGGCCCCAAGGGCGTCGAGGAGATTTGACCCCGTGACCTCCCAATTGGCAAGGTACTTAGCAACGGGAACTCGACCATTTGAGCTATCCCTTGGGGTTTTCAGACTCCTATATATACCAATGACATTTTTTCATTTGAATCACCCAAGAAGTGTTCATTTATTAAATGTAAAAGGAGGTTTCCCCCTTGAAGTGACTTATTTTCAAGTCATTAATCAATATTTTGTTCTATTTTTGGAACTGGTTACATAATATTTGGGTATCAGAGCTGTAAATTCTAAGGTTTTTCTTCTTCAAACAAGTCTTCTTGGAATTATCACTATCAAAAGCTAAAATTCCAACCACGTGGAATCGAAATCTTGATAAATATAGTGTAAAAATTTCAGATCTTTCTTTGTTGTAATTTTTTACTTATGATTAATGGAATTTAAGGTTTTAATATTCTCTAGAATTTAGTCTTAGATAGAGCCAAACTTTGAAACAATGACACGTGGCATTTGTACAAGTTTGTTCTACTTAACCAGTCCATAAGTAGGTCATATTGGGAGATGTGGCCCAACTTTACCTTGAATACTACAATCTATGTCTAACTGGTGGGGTTGGAAGAAGGACAAAAAGGGTTACTATAGGATGCAATTTCAGACCGGGGGAGACCAAAATCCTAGAGATACAATAGTTTCAATATCCTCCAACCAATAATCTCAAGAGCAAGGTCTAAAATGTTTGTATCTTTAAATTTGCATAAATTTTGTTTGAAAAATGAGTTTGAAGTGATTCAAAGGGAATAATAAAGAATATATATCTTTAATAAGTTCTAAAATTCCTCCGAAACAAAATAATTCTACACCAATTAAGACCTTTGAAAGCTCTAGTATGACACACAAAGAGGAAGAATTGCAACATGATATACTAAAATTATGGGACCAAGTGTAACAAATTTCACTCTCAGAAAGAGAAACCAAATATGAAATTAAAGGGGACATGGATGGTTTAAAATAATAACTAAAAGGTTACATGGATGGTTTAAAAGCATAAATAAAAGGTGACATGAACAATTTAAAATCATACATGGAATGTTTGAAGGAAGGTTTGGAAAAGTTTCTACTAGAAAGGCTTCCTAACAATGACAAGTTAATCCAGGAAACTCATGACGAAAACAAAATCAATGTGAATCATTATTTTAGAGACTAAAGCTCAAGCTTGAAAACCAATCACATTCCTAAGATTGTTATGAGTAAGTTTGATGGCAAGGATCCAGTAACAAGAATATTATAGATGGAGCAATTATTTGGTCTACACGATGTGCAATGGAAAAAAAATGTATGCATTGCATCTTTATATTTAGTACCCAAACAAAGTGTGTGGTAGTGATGGATTTTTTCTCATAAATCACCTATCACTTTGTCAATTTTTGTGGAGGAATTGATCAAATATTATAAGGCTACAAAGAGAAACACCTTCTCTAACCAATTGTTAAATCTCAAACGAAAGGGTTCAATGGTGGACAACAATGAGGACCTCAAAAGATCGAATATCAAGGTAACTAATATTCTAAAGGAGAATATTATTGATGTCTTCATAGGTACTTTATAGGATAAAATCCAACACGAGGATCACTTTTGGGAACCTAATTCATTGGAGAAGGAATTCAGGGTGGCAAGAAAAGTTGAAAATTTTTTTATGGAAATAGGGAGATCTACCACTCACAACTATACATATGGAAGTGTTGCTGTTACTAGCCTTCCAAAACATACAAGGTTGACACCGCAAAAACTAGAGGAAAAATATCAAAAGTGCTATGTTATAGTTGTGATAGAAAATACACTAAGGTTCATAACTATTTCAAGAAGAAATTATCTTTCATATATTGTGAAGAATAGGAAGAAAAGGAACAAGGAACATTAAAATAAAAATATATACACCATGAACCAACACCAAGAGATGAAAAAGAAGAAATGAATCCAACCATATCTTGTAATGCATTAGCAAGAATTACCATTACTCAAACTCTCAAGATCAAAGGATATATGAAGAAGAAAAATGTAATAGTATTGATTTATTTGGTTAGTACCAATAATTTTATTCATTGTAAGATAACCAAGGACTTGGACTACATTATATACCGAGCACCAGAGTGTCAAGTGATCGGTTTATATGGAGGAACTATAAATTTCTCAATGAAGTATGATAATATCAATCTAAAAATTGGGGGATATGTGTTGAATAGTCCAATGGTTTTCATTCCAATGGGTGGTTCTTATGTTTTATTATGAGTATAATGATTACAATGTTTGGGGATGATAGATTTTAGTTTTCAAAAATATTTTTTTAAATTTTTTGAAAAGGAAGGGAAATTTAATTAAGGGATATCGGTGGTAACGCTAGTAAGATAATTATATCAAATTGCATGAAAAATATTTTTAAGAAGCAACAACTAGGTGTCATTACATGATTATGCTCAATAGATGTTCAAACATCTAAGTCTCCAATTTCTCTAGATATACAAAGAGTCCTCAACAATCATTCCAAAGTATTTGAGACTCCCAAGGATCTCCCACCAATTCATGATCATGATCATGCTATTCACTTGATTCCATAAAGTGTTCCTCCAAACATCATTCCTTACAGATATCCCTATAACTAGAAGAGTGAAATTGAACGTATGGTTTCAGAAATGCTAGAAGCATGTATAATTAAACCTATCCAAAGTTATTTCTCTACTCCAATAGTATTGGTACACAAGAAGGATGGATCATGGAATATGTTTCCAAATTATAGGGATCTCAACAAGCTCATTATTAAATATAATTTTCACATTCTTGTCATTGATGAATTGTTGGATGAATTACATGGAGAAATTTAATTCGCCAAGCATGATATTTGTTTGAGATATCATCAAATTAGAATTAATACTTAATACATTGCAAAGACATCATTTAGAACTCATGAAGGTCATTATGAATTTATGGTCATGCCCTTTGGCCTTACTAATGCACTTTACACATTTAGAGGTTTGATGAGTTCTATTTTCAAACCCTTCCTTAGTAAATTTTTTTAGTATTCTTCAATGATATACTAATCTACAAGTCCTGGAAGGATCATGTTCAACATTGTGTACAAAAAGCTAAAAATGTTTCTTCGAGGTTGATGAGGTGGATTATTTGGATCATATTTATATCAAGAGCGTGTTAAGGTATGCCCTACCGAAATTAAAACTGTTAAGGAATGGAAAACCCACACAACCTTAAGTGGTATTTGAGGATTTCTCGGGTTGATAGAGTATTATCACATGCTTGTCAAAAATTATGGGAAAATCACAGTACCTCTAATGACATTACTAAAAAAATATGCATTTTCTTGGACTCTAGAAGCAACAAAGGGATTTTAACATCAAAAGAGGTAATGTGTCGAGCTCGAGTCTTAGCTACACCATACCTTAAAAAAACCTTTATTGTGGAGTTTGATGCCTTAAGAAATGGAATTGGTGTTTTTTAATGCAAGAACTTGGACCCATTAGCTTTGAAAGTTGTCGAATCAAGGGAAATGATTCACAAAAACCCATTTATGAGAAGGAAATGTTGGAAATTCTACATGGCTTGAAGAAATGGTTCCCTTACCTAATTTGAAGATACCTCAAGGTAAAAACATATCATGGTAGTCTCAAATACTTCTTGGAACAAATATTATCTTCAGAAGAGAAGCAACAATGGGTCACAAAGATGTTGGGCTATGACTTTAAAATCATCTATAAGAATGAGAAGCAAAGTGTTGTTTCAAATTCACTCTCAAGAAAATATGAGGATGTGTAGGCATTTATTTATGCCATTTCTATTATCCAACTTGATTGGATAAAGGAGGTAATGGATGAACGAAAGAATGATGAAGAGGTGTGGAAACTCATTAAAATATTATAGAAAACTCCTAGTGAATCTGATATTTTTATCTTGAAAAATGATTCACTATGGTACAAATATCTCTTATATCTATATAAGAACTCCAAATTGAATGAAAATGTTATTTTAAAATTGCATGCCCCTCCTGTAGGATGGAATTCAATATTTAAAAAACCTACCATAGGGTCAAAAATAAACTTTTTAGGATGGTCTTAAATATGTTGTTTTGAAGTTTGTAGCTGAATGTTTTGTTTTTCAACAAAATAAAGTTGAGACAACTTAAACCCTGGGTGTTTTTCAACCATTTTCCATTCCAAGTGAGCATTAGCAAGACATCTCAATAGATTTTATCACAAGTTTACCCAAGTATTAAGGAAAGAGTGTCATCATGGTGATAGCTGATAGACTTGCCAATTATGCACACTTTTTTTCACTATCTCATCCTTTCAAATTCAACACAATAGCTACTGCATTTGCCGAAATAGTTCAAGAGATACATGGAAAGCCAAAAGTTATTGTCGGTGATAGAGATCCCATTTTCACTAGAAACTTTTAGACAAAATTATTTTATTGTCTCAATAGTCAGTTGGTTGATAGATCATCTTATCATCCTCAACCTGATGGGCATACTGAGATAATTAATAAATGTTTGGAAGGATATATTTGTTTCTTTGTATTTCATAAAAAAACACAATGGATCAAGTGGTTACCTCTAGAAGAATGGTGGTATGACACTTCCTTCCATACCGTAAAAAAAAATTGACCCCATTTATGGAACCTTATGGATATCATCCACCATCCATCACATCATATATAAGGGAAAATTCTAAGGCTCAGTGACTGGAAGATCACATTGAGCATAAACAGAAAGTTCTCCAACTTTTATGGGAGAATCCAACTGTAATGCAAAATTGAATGAAACAACAAGAAAATTAGCATCACATTGAAGAATTTTTGACATTTGTGATTGTGTATTTTTATGGCTACAACCATACAAAAAAATTACACTTGGGCAAGCTAACAAGGAAAATAGATTATCACCCAAGTAGTATAGCCATTATAAGGTAGTGTAAAAGATTGGTGTTATGGCATACACATTTGAGCTACCTACATATTCACGAATACACTCAATTTTCCATGTTTGATGCTTGAATAATATTATAGGTGACAATATTGGAGTTCAAACTACATTTTCAGAACTTGATGGGGAAGGAAAAATCATATTGGATCCTGAAGCAGTCACATAGACAAGAATCTGGCAACTAGAGAATTGATCAATTTTATAGTATCTCATTAAGTGGAAGAACTTACGCAGTTAATATTCCACATGGGAGGATGCGTATTTTATAAAGAATCATCCAAAACTAATTAATCATTGAGGAAAATACTTTTTTGAAGGAGAGGGGCATGTTATATTGTTACATATCCATTTGGGGACATATCCCCAACCTATGAATTAGTACTATTAGGGCCCATCAAACCCTAATTCAATCGTTACATGCCCTAAAGAAGTCAACTATCAAAAGTCCTAGCTTCCCAAGAAGTTTCATGACTAAAATAAACCAAAAACTGCCCCTAAGAATATCACCATAGGCAGGCCTTCATTAGGGTGTGCTACGATGCAGACCATACAGAGATAGGGTGCTATGCAATGCACTTGGTCCCTCTTTGCACTGTGCTGGGAAAATTTGAGCAAAATTGCATTGGGGTTTGGGAATATTCTTATCCATTGGATTCATCTATAAGTTTCCCAAGTTTATATACTCCTTTGAGCTCGTATTTTGATGAGGAAGGGAGCTAAGGAACATCAATCCTTTTATCCCTTCCTCCATGGAACTAAAGCATAAGTTTGGGAGGGCATTCATTATTACCATTTATGGCATAACTTCCTTCATTCACCTATAAAAATACCACTCATCTAAGTGATCAAGGGCTAGAAATCATTGAACTATAGGGACATGCTGTTAGTATGAGACTTAAGTTCGTTTCAAATATTGTAATGATGTCAAAATGTCTTGATTGTTAAGACGAGAGGATGGGATTGAACTGGAGGAGTGATGTTGAATCGAGCAATGGGTTGTAACTCTTCCTTTTACTAATAAAGTGTTCAAATCTTTTTCCATCTGCTTGTGTTATTCATTTATGATTTCATATGTGTATCTTGTACTTGATTCCATGCTATGTTTAATCAATATATCATTATCATATGCTTTGATCGGTTTTTGTCTTCTGTCTATGTGCAAGTACTCTCCAAGCGGATTAAGTATGGGGAATACCAACAAAGTTGGTCAAGGGAGATAAGGAGCAAGTGAAAGCTATAGGTAGGCTTCTTTGGCTCTTATTTAATCTATTGGTCATAGGAAAAGTAGAGAATTCTTTGCACTGTTGTTCTAGAATTAGCTACTAGTCTAGGGGTTAAAGCATTTATCCATAGGAACTAAACCTCGGATGTCTTATGTCAAACTCGTTAAAAAATGAAACAAAGGGTACAAGGATAGTTCCTGGTCTTGTGTCACCCTCGTTAAAAAATGAAAGAAGGGTCTATGAAGATGGTTATTTTATTGCGTCAACCTCACTATAAATGAAACAAGGTCCCAAGTTCCAAGTCGAGTCTTTCACTTGATCTCATATATGAAACTTCATTCCATCGACCTGGTAGCCATGAGTATTCTACTTAGGTGAATGTAATGAAGCTTAGGGGTCATGCATCTAGTGGTAAAGTTAAGTTCCCTATAAGTTATGTGAAGGGAATCACCCCATTCACCTTTGTCCCTATCTGGATGAAGCCAAAAGTTGTTGGATAATTGTCCTGCTTCACTACAACAACTTGCGTTTGGTTATAGGAGACTACCCCTTTCATCATGCTGGGGGCATGTAAACTAATCTCAAACATATTTTTTCATTTTAAGCTTGTGTAGAAATGAAACTGAAATTCAAGCATAGTTTTTCATTTCAAGCTTGTGGAAACATGAAACTGAATCCAAGCATAGTTCCCTATGGTTCAAGCTTGTGTAAAAATGAAGCCATTTCCTTTTTTAACCCTCATGATTGCCATTCTATCAGCCCTCTTTTCAGATGATCCTTGGTTTTTTTCAACCCATCGCCACCATCCCTTTGGCCAATCACACGCTTTCACTTGGTTGTTTACCCTTTTTGGGGAACAGTTGCAATGAGTGGTCTTATTAGCCAACCTCTTCAAATAAATCAACATGTTCTGAGAAGTTCCAACATCACTAGAACCAGTTACTACCTTAGAATGGAGGCCTAAAAAACGGAGTCCTCTTTAAGCTCTTTTTAGAATCTATAAATATGAAAAGATTGCCAAGTGTTTGTCCTTTCTAGATCATTAACGAATTGGAAACGATATCTCTCTTGTATTGTTTTAAACTTTTTTGGACTTGAGAGATTATTTCATGAAAAAGAGCTTGTGGAGTTTCCTTTTTATCCCTTTTCAAAGTCCTTAAAAATTAAAAGGACCCAGTTATCTTTGTCGTTAAACTCGTTAAAAAATATTAAATAACGACAAACTTGTCCATCTAGACACGACAGAGTTTCACCTTCGCTAGACTCGTTAAAATGTCAAATAGTGATGGATTCACTTGAAGGGTGAAGTTATACAAATGAGCATATGTTATCCTCCTCAATGTTGATAAAAACAAAGAGGTACTGGTCCATAATGACTTGGGAAAATTGGAAAAAGGGGAAAACACTTTATGGTAGCATGTTGCTTTTGAACATGACACTTTCACCTCATCACCATGACTATGTGGGTTGGGTCATTCAGCTTGATGGTTATCACACCGTTTTTCTATCATACCATCCATTACATTATTTTGGGTGAATGCTACCAATTCATCTTAATGTCACTGACATGTTCAAGAGAAGACATTCAGTTCAAACTTCATCCTTTGCAATACCGTAAACCTTCATTTTCATGACCGCCATTCCTGAACATTCTGCCACCAGTCGATTCTCATCTCCAATATCGTTTACCTCGCTTCATGTTATTGATGTGGGATACATCAAGGCCCTCTTGTGACGAGTCGCTCCTTGTCGACATCAGCACATTATCCAAGAAGTTGACTTAGAAACACCCCTTCAGTACCTTGAGCCTTGCATACATCAATGGTAGTTTTCTCACTTTCAGCGATAGGTTGACATCACTGGCCTTCAACTGAAAGACTTTGCATGGTCTTCGACATCAAATCATTTATTCACACCATGCAAAATGTACTGTAGTACATTGAGGGTCATTATCATTATTGGTAATTCCTCTCACATCTGTTAACGGCTTACATCATTGGTTGGTAATTAGACAATGTCTTCCCATGTTCAACTTCAGAACATCTATTCACATGGTTAGACTTGTACTTGAGTGAAAAATTGAACGTGATTGAAGACTACAAATATAGCTTCATCCATCCTCGCTATGATAGCTTCAAGACTACTAAATCATATTTACAATGGCCTTACATTCATGGTTAACCATTCATGGGTCTATATCTATAGACGACTATATTTGTACATGTAATGAAAGTTTCTAAGCTAAGCATGGGTATGACTTCCCTTAGTGAGTTTACAAGAAAAAATAAAATTATCATGATATATGTATTGTAATTGATACAAGTCACCTTCTTCTTCGAAAACTCCTCTCCACATGATAAAGCATTTCATTCGACATACATATTTACAACTTCATGCTATAAGGGGAAACTGTTATAGATCCATTTGTGCATATCAATCCCAATCTATAGATTAGTACTATTAGGGCCCACCAAACCCTAATTCGGCTGTTACATTCCCTAAATAAGTCAACCATTAGAATGCCTAGCTTCCCAAGAAGTTTCATGACTAAAATCATCCAAAAACTGCCTCAAAGAAGATCAACGCAGGAAGGCCTTCATTAGGGTGTGCTGCAATGCAGACCATACATTGATATGGTGCTATGTAACGCACTTGGTCCCTCTTTGGCCTGCACTATGCGAATTTGAGAGAAATTTCATTGGGGTTTAGGAATATTCATATCCATTGGATGCTTCTAGATGTTTCCCAAGTTTATCTACTCCTTTGAGCTCGTATTTTGATGAGGAAGAGAGTTAAGGAACATCAATCCCTTTATCCCTTCCTCCATGGAACTAAATCCTAAGTTTGGGAGGGAATTCATTATCACCATTTATGGAATAACTTCCTTCATTCACCTATAAAAAGACCACTCATCTAAGTGATCAGGGGCTGGAAATCATTGAAGTATAGGGAGATGCTGTTAGTATGATACTTGAGTTGATTTCAAGTATTGTAATTATGTCAAAATGTCTTGCTTTTTATGAGGAGAGGATGGGATTGAACTGGAGGAGTGATTTTGAATCAAGCAATGGGTTATAGCTCTTCCTTTTACTAATAAAGTGTTCAAAGCTTTTTCCATATGCTTGTGTTATTCATTTATGCTTTCATATGTGTATCATGTACTTTATTCCATGCTATTTTTAATCAATAGATCATTATCATATGCTTTGATCAATTTTTATCTTCTGTCTTTGTGTAGGTACTCTTCAAGTGGATTAAGTATGGGGAGGAGTGACAAAGTTGGTCAAGGAAGATAAGGAGCAAGCGAAAGCTACAATTAGGCTTCTTTGCCTCTTATTTGATCTATTGGTCATAGGAAAAGTACATAATGCTTTGCATGTTGTTCTGGACTTAGCTACTAGTCTAGGGGTTTAAGCATTTATCTGTAAGCACTAAAACTTCTCAAAACATAGATGCCTATAATACCAGTGTATCCCCCTTATTATTACAGTTGTGCCCTATATAAACCCACTATTGTTATTATGTGCCCTTATATTATTCTTTTTATGTGGGATATAATTATATTTTGACCCTTTAGACTTATATATATATATATACCAAGGAGGTGTTTTCATTTAAATAATCCAAGAATTGTTTATTTATTTCATGTAAAAAGAGGTTTCCCTATCGAAGTGGCTTATTTTCAAGTTGTTGATCTATATTTTCTTATGTTTTTGGAGTTGGTTACATAACGTTAAATCTCTTGCAGTAATCATTTTAGTGATTGTATAGTCGATTTAGAGGGTTATCATATACATCAAAGGATATATACATAAATATCCTTTTGTGGCCACATCACTCTTCTTTTACTCACACAAATTATGTTGGTTATTTTAACATTAGGGTAGTAATTTCATGATCATACATGTCTTCTTGCCTCCATTGAAAACTCATATGTTCTGCATAGATGTATGATATTTATCTTTGTCCAGTTACCATATATATCATTAATTTCTCAATTAAAGTATTCACTTAGTTGTAATAACAAATAATAGAATATTATTAATATGAATATTTTGAATACTTTTTCTATGACTTAATAATAGGTCTTAACCAGAATCACAAATAGATGTAAGTATTTAATAAATTTTAAGCATACATTACATATTCCATGTTTCATTACCTGAATTATTTCTCCTGGCCATGTTCGACTATAGGAACTCACTATCGTTTTTATTCTATTCCAATTTACTTTCATAGAGGACCTTTACCCGATTGCTTCTAGTTTAATCTCATGCTTCTTGTGTATGCCTTGTATTTTAAACTTACCCCTATTTCTTGTCTAAGAAAAAAGTTATAAAACATAACTTATTTTGATTCTCTTCTCAAGAACTGATTATGATCCCTAATTATAAAGGGTGAGATTTTATTCGAAAATTTTCTAACCTTCAAAATTATTCAATAGGTTAGTAATATATATATATATATATAATATATATATATATATAGAAATATAAAACACTTTTTACATAATTTCAATCAAGAGATCTCTCCTGGACTCAAACATTTGAAATATATAAAATATTACTTGTCCATAATATGACTAATTATTTGGTAGAGAGCATGTTCCTCCCAACAAACGAATTACAACTAGCAATTTCCCCTAAACTAAGACTTTTTGCCTCGAGGAATAAAAGCCTCTTTTGAATTCCTTAGTGGTATTTTTATAATTCTTCCCAACCTATTTTTCCTTAGCAGCATCCTACTTTTAGGGTCTGTGATCATTAACTACCTAGCATTTTTATTTTAAATAGGACAGTTCTTTCCTTTCCCTTAAAATCATGCATTTCTCTCCGACTGCGCTTTTCACTTGATTTTCACCCAACTTAGCAATTATTTCTAGCTAAGTTCTTAGAATAGCATTTCTCTCCCATAGTGCTATTACAGAATTTGAAGTTTTCTCTTGTTATTTTTAGGAGAAGATTTGGAAAGGTCCACTATGTGGAATTGACCACTTGACAACGTTTTCTAGAATACTAAGAAATATCTATTACTTTCGTATCTTTCCCATTTATTCCCAAAATTGAAATCATTTATTCATAACATAATCTTTAATTACACAATCAATTAATTCAAATCATGGATTCCATAGTCGTTAAGTTCAAATGGTAATTAAACAGTCTAAAAATAGTTGCGTCTGTAAAAACAAATACATAGGGGTATCACAATTGGATCGAGTCGATCATGAGCACTAGATAGATCATAATTTTAAATTAGTATTAACTCATATGCATTTTGTCATATGATATGAATTTGGATTATTGAATTGAGTGGATCAAGGTTTTGAGACTCATGTGAGTTGTGACACGAACTTCCACGCATGTTGAAACCAAATATAAATTTGGAAAATTAGATTGAGTGAATCATGGCCACTAAATTCATTTAAGGTGTAAATGTTTTTTAATTTCAAAACATGTTGTAATCAAGGATAGATCTAGACCACTAGATTGAGTTAATCATGGATGTATGGTCCTTTGGAAAAGAAAGATTTCTTAAATCCATATGCATGTTACAACGTGATATGTATATAAATGATTAGATCAAATACTCATGGAAATTGGACCCATATAAAGTGAAACTTACCACAAACAATGATGTATGTTCTAATTTGATATGAAGTGTGACCCTTTATGTACTCCAAGATCAATCATCAGATTTGCAAATGTGTAAGTCAGATGTTATGGTAAGAAGTGGCGAATGGACCCTTCATTATGTAATGGATAATAAATGTTTTCCACATGGAAAGATGGTATATGAAGTGGGACCCTTCCATATTGGCATGGTTATGTAAGGTGCCATGTGAACAATGGTCCTCAGTGGGGATTAAAATGCTGAGAAAGTAGTTTGATGTGTGGCAAGTTTTCGAGGGAAGACATGAAAAATAAATTCACATCAAGTGAGAACTGAAGGGGATATATATACATACATAGGAATAATATTAATCTATAATCTTATATATATATTATATATTATATATATATATATAATATATATAATATATATTATAGATTCCATTTTTAACGGTCAGACCAGCCAGATGCCAATTTTGAAGTATGAGACCCCCTTGTTTGTGGGAAACAAGGGACCCACCTCTTGTGCAACTATTTGGTGCTAAACAGTCTACAAGGCATACGATACTCTTCCCTCCCTTGGTTTTTGAACCTGTGACCTCTTGGATGAACCACACACACACACACGATATATATATATATATTTATATATATATATATATATATATAATATACTATATATATATATTATAATATATTAATATATATATATATATATTATTATATAATACAACAATCACCAAAATAGAGTCTAGTGCTTTTTTGGATAATTAAGATACTAGACCGGACTAGATGAAATCTAATAAATTTTAGAATTTTCACTAATTTTTCACATCATTATGTTACAAGACATTTTTGACACCCTAAATGACATTTTCAAATAGCCAAAACCCACGGAAAATTTGTGTACCATTATTACAAAATGGAGTTTGTATGAGGGGGTTATGGCTAAAATAGTAAAAGGGAAAAATTATGTAGCAGTTTATTTCCAGGAGGAATAGCTTTGAAACTATAGCCTGGATGAGTACAAAAAAATAGTCAATAAGGGTATCTTGGAGAAAAAAACATATCCATTGAGCCAAATTTAAAATTTGGAAACAATTTTTTATGAAATTAGAAAAATGATGTTGTAGCATAATAAAGAAAGTTGAAAAATTGAACAAAACTTTCTCAAGCCATAACTTTCGGGCATGAAATAAAATTTAGGAAAAATAGCAAGATGAAAGCTACTAAGGATGAGAATACATTTGTCAACCTATAATTTTGATTTGTTGTAGTGCATTTCTTAGGAAATTAAAATAACTACATTAGTGAATTACAAGAGAAAAAATAATATGAAGACAAAAGTTGTGGTCGATCCACAATTGCCCTACAATCATGAAAAAGATGTTAAAGGTATGAAGGTTAGAATGGATAATGTCGAGATAGAGTCAAATAGACATTAAAGGGGTAGGTTAGAGAAAAATACATAGAGGAGAGCATCGGGAGTCTCAAAATGAAGATGTTCAACTACAACACTGATAGTCAATAGTTGATGAACAAACAATAAAAAATTAATACCCATACTCTAGAGAGTTTAAATCACTTACAAGGGACAGAGGACAAGAAATGTAATTCCAGGTATGTAAAGGAAAAAAATTCACAAGTTAATACGGAGGATGTTGGAAGTTCAAGGCATTCTATGTGTGTCGATAACGATCAACATCACTCACAAAGACATTCAACCAAGAGATAATACGTTTCCTTAGAGTAAAGGAGTAGTCAAAGTATATCATCAGTTAACTTAAAAGAAGGAAATATGAGCTATATAACTTGCAACAAGAGTTAAGAAATATTAAACCTCTTACATTTGATGTTCAACATAACAAGGGAGAGGAAGTTTAAGCTTGGATATTAGACATAAAGAATTAATATCTAAATGTATAATTAGTCATCAAACCTAGAGGCCTAGATTGAAATTTTATCACTTAAAAGGAAGACGAAACCTATGGTGGATGTAGCACAAAGCAATTAAACACTTAGATGATAAGAAAATATCATGGAGGTAGTTTAAAATGTATTTGAAAGGAAGTATTTGTTACAGAATTACTATCGAAGGAAAATGTGATAGTTATTTAGAATTTAGCTAAGGAGCATGACAATGGAGGAATATCAAAGAGAATTCATTGAATTTATAATGGATTTTGGTTTTATTAAGGATGGAAAGATAAAAATACAAATATTTGTAAGCAAGTTACCATTATTCTATAATGACTGAATTAAATATCACAAGCTGAAGAATTGGTTGAAACTATGAGGAAGGAATATTATATTTATAAGAAAAGTAACAATAAACAAAGCTTCCAGAACACAAAAAAAGGAATAAGGGATAAAGACATTCATTTTTCATAACAATTCCCAAGCAAATAAACAAACTCATCTTGAAAAAAGTGAACAAATAGGTTTGATTTGGTCGGGAATAGGTCAACATTCTAACCCTTTTGTGGTTAGGGTTCTAAGCGAGAACATACATAGAGATACTTTCATCCCAAAGGAGACAAAATGAGGATTGTACAACATATTCAAGGAGTTGATACATTGGGACATAGGTAGAAGAATTACTATGAAGTGCAATAACTCTTCAAAATCAAGCTAAGGAGCATGATAATGGAGGAATATGGAAGATAATTCACTAAATTACTAAGATATGTTGGTTTTATTAACAATGAGAAGATAAAAGTATAAATATTTGTAAGAAGCTTACCATTATTATACGATTACAAAAATAAATTTGATTAGCCCAAGACTTTGGATGAAACTCAGAGGAATCTCAAGTATGTTTATGAGAAAAGTAAAAATAAACTGAGCTTCCAAAAAACTTGGGAGAACAATAAAAATACCACAATGGTGAGAAGTAAGAAGGGATAAAAACCTTCATTTTCTCACAACAATTCCCAATAAAATAAAAAAAACTAAGCTATCCCAAAGTGAACCAAAGGAACCTTAATAATTGGGAAACAGGTTAATATTCCATCTCATTATGTTTTATGGGGATAGGGCAGAACACATGTGCAAATACTTCCATCACAAAGGAGACAAAATTAGGATTTTTCACCATATTCAATTAGTTGATACAATGGCGAATGTATGAAAAGACATTACTATGAAAGGAAAATGGAAGAGTTCTATCAACTCACTAACAACCATGACAGTGGGGTATTATGGAAGAGAATTCACTACGTTACTTTGGTATGTCGGTTTTATTAAATATGGGAAGATAAAAATACAAAAAAAATTTAGTGGGTTGACAATACTCTATGATCACAAAATTGAACCTCATAATTGAAATGAAATTATTGGGAAGGAAGAGTACATTTATAATTAAAGTAAAAGTAAACCAGTCTTCTAGAAAACCTTCAATGACAAGAGAATGACCAAGGTGCAGAAAAGGAAGAAGCAATAAAAAGCTTCATTTTTCAGGAACAATTCCCAAGCAAATTAGAGAACTCAAGTAGCATAAGTGGCTAATTTAGTGGGACATAAGTCAAGATTCAAACCCATTATGTGTTGGGTTGTGAGGAAAAAAACAAGCATAGAGACTTCACTCAGAAAGGAGAAAAACAATGATTGTACAAAGTATTCGAGGATTTAATACAATAGAGGACATGGGCTCACACAATCAAAGTTTAAGGTCACATCGGCGACTATCCCATAGAAATTTTAATTGATTATGGATATAAAAATAGCTATATAGACCATAAGCTGCTGAAATTTCTAATTTAAATAAAACCAAGAATGGAAGTACTTAGTTGTTTCAGTTAGCTATAGGTATAATAGAAGGATAGATAATCTACTAAAATAATGTCAGATTGGAATGAATGCTTTGTTCATAAGGGAAAAGTTGAACACCATACCATTGAACTCAGATGATTTCCTAATTAGTATAGATTAGTTGAAAACACATCATAATATCCCATATTATTACAATAAGGCATTCAGTTTATTTATTGAAGAAGGGAAGCAAAGAAAATTCCAAGGGATTCAAAGGATAAAGCTTTATCAAGGAAATATCAATTTTTAAATTAAAAAATAATTTTATCAAATAGTTCCAAATTTATGCATCTGACATAGAATAGGTGGGAATGGACAAGGTACCAAGCATTGAACATTACTGAATACATAAGGAAATTGAATATGTATTTCTTAAACACTAGTTTTATCCTATAAAAATGATATTTAACTCTCTATATATTTGGTACCTAGAACTTCTCCAATGTCCAAGAAACTAGAGAAGATGAGAACACTAAATCTTAAGTAGTCACAAATGTAACTAGAAGAATTTTTAAAGGAGGGTTACATATGCCCATGTCACACTGGAGCACCCCAATGATATTTGTTAAAAATAAAGATGTCACATTAAGGTTACACATAGATTGTATGTAGTTTCACAAGGTAAAATTGAAGGAAAAAAATCCTTTTCCAATGATAAATGATATGTTTGATCAGTTAATGGGGCCTAAGGTGTTTTTCAATATTGGCTTGAGCTCATGTTATCGTTGAGTAAAAATTAAGAAATATTACCTCAACAATATAGCATTTAAAAATCGATAACAAAATTATGATTTTATGGTAGTTCCATTGAGGTTGTCCAACACACTAGGTATTTTGATGTTCCTTAAAAAGATTCTTTGAAAATAATTTGGGGAAGTATTAGTTTCGTATTAGACTAGTGTAGCCCTAATATTGCTATTATTGTACCCCATAGAATCCCACTAATGTTATTTTCATGCCCTTAAATTATGTTTTTAGGTAGGCCCTAATCATATTATGG
>APFE030645534.1:103691-198367 GCA_000404065.3 Pinus taeda
AGAGAGAGAGAGAGAGAGAGAGAGAGAGAGAGAGAGATTTAAACAATACAATAAAAATTTGTCGCTAGATTTTTAAGGATATCTGGGAAAATTAAACAATTGACAAATTGACTAGTTTAGGCCACTGTGTAGTGCTGAAATCTTGCTTGGTTAGTTGTGTAAAATTTGGTTGCTGTGTCATATTTAGTGAATCTACCAAATTTAGTGAGCTATCCAAATTTCAATGGCAACAAAATTACACATCCTTTTGACTCAGAATTTGACTGCTAATAACTCGCACATACAATGTCATATTTGAGTGTCATCTACGCCATTGGAATCAAGATGACAAACTCTTCGATCTAGTCCTAGATTCGATGAAATTTAGGATCGGAGCCACTTCGATCATGGGGAGTGCATTGAGGAATTCCAAAGATTGAATATCCTGTTAATGTATATTCCAAAGGAGCATCTAATTGATGTCTTCTTTGGGAATTTAAAGGAGAGGACATAACATTAGGTTCACCTTTGGGAGCCTAAGTCACTAGAGAATGCATTTATGGTAGCAATAAAAGATGAAAGAAAAATTATGGCAACAAGGAAGCAAAAAATAGACTTAAGGTCATAAGTGTGCTGAGAAGCAATTATTTTACAATAGATTGTGAAGAGGAGGAAGAAAAGGAACAAGAAATATGAAGAAAAGAATATATTCACCAGTTTCCAACCCTAGGGGTTGAAAAATAAGAAATGAATATGAGCATATATTGTAATCCATTGGCGGGAATTTCTAGTCCTTAAACTCTCAAGATAGAAGGATATGTCAATAAGAAAAAGATAATTGTGTTAATTGATTCAGGAAGTACCTATAGTTTTTCATTGTAAGATATCCAAGGATTTGAATTTCTTTTTATATCCAACACTAGAGTGTTAAGCAATAGTTAGAGATGGAGGAACTATAAATTTCTCATGGAATTGATATAATATCAATCTAACCATCATCGAATATTTATTGAATAGTCTAATGATTTCCATTCTAATGGGGGGTGTTGATGTTGTATTAAGAGTCCAATGGTTACAATTTTTAGGGACGATAGCTTTAATTTTCAACAACTTTTCTTGAAATTTTTCTAGGAAGGAAAGGAAATTGAATTGGGGTGTATTGCGGGGAAATATGGGAAGATAATTAGCTCTAATGGCATGAAAATTATTTTGAAAAAAGTAAAAATGAGGGGCAACTGTATAGTAATGCTCACTAGATGTTCAAACATCTATGTCATCCATTTCTTCAGATATCCAAAGAGTCCCTGAAAATCATTCAAATCGATTTGAGACTCCCAAAGGGCTCACACGTATTCACAATCATGATCATGCTATTCACCTGATTGTAGGAAGTGTTCCTCGAAACATCAGACCTTACAAATATCCCTATTCCCATAAGAATCAAATTGAATGTATGTTTGCAAAAATTCTGGAGGAAAGTATAACTAAACCTAGTCAAAGTTCCTTCTCTTCCCTAGTAGTTGTTGGACACCTAATCCTCAATGGGTTAGTGTGGAAGTGGAATAGACAAAAGGAAGTCCAAGAGACCTTGGGATGTGAAACCCAATGGTCAAACCACGTACTATAAATGTATATCACTTATTAATAAAAATATATTATCATGTTTTATCTTTCACATTATGTTGCGGCCCATGTGTGTTTAACATGGTATTAGATAGGCGATTGCTGGTCCTACTCCATTTTGAGCCATTTGTTCTGTCGCCTCTATGTGCATATCAGTTATGACATTTCTGTTCACTATCCATAGCACTCCATTAATTCACTGACAGTTAGAAATTTGTTTCTTTTACTCTGTCGATTCATTGGATTATCTCTATGTTGTGCCTAATCGAAATCCATGCACATCTGTTATAGTGTATTCTGCTTCCACTACCTTTGACCATTTCTGTTTAGATTCTTCTTTGAAAAGTGATTTGTTAGATCACTTTCCTATTGGCTTCCTATTGGCCTCACAAAAATAAATGGCCTCTGTTGATTCTCTGACTACTCAACGCTCACTGTCTTTGATTGTTATTATCTGCATTAGATATCAGCCCTATCTTTCATTGTTATTATCAGCATTAGATATCTCGCTAGCCCAAATTCACATTTCTCTCCTTGTCAAGCATTATTCCCATGATGATTTTATCTGCTCAGATCTATTCGTTGCATTCTCAACTTTCCTTCTAAAAACGCTCCTTGATCAAACCTACCATCTCTACCCTAGCAAGAGCGCACCTCTGACTTATCATTGCTGGCATGTTTTTTGCATGAGTGTAATGTCTCTGTGTTTTATAGAACTGGAACGTTGAATCTCTATAATGATTGCCCAACTCCTGGCATTCAATCTCTATGATGACTGCCCAACTCCTGGCATTGAATGTCTATGATGACTATCCAAGTCCCACAGAGAAACACTCAAATTTGTAACGTTGCTCCATTGATTTAGTTGAACGCTAGTCCGTTGATTTGAACATTGAAGTGTTAATGCAGTTTTGTTCTTGAATGTTGGTTCCATTGATATATGTGTTCCATTGATATACAATTCTACTCCATTGATATACAGTTCTGCAAGCATGTAGTTCTGCTAACTGTGCTCAATTCCACATTGCTCGGTGTGCTGATAAACTAAGAGCGATGGCTCATTATATTCAATACTATGTTGACTGGTATGTTGCAACCTAACGGTGCTCCCTTTTGACTGTGTGCCCTTGTGATACTACCCATATACTGCCATCCTATCCACTATGGCCTACAATGTTGAAATGGTGTGCCACTTTGAACTGTGTGCACTGACCTGAAGCGATAGAATGTTTTGAAGGCATTCATTTGCATTTTTATGACAATGTTTCATTATAATACTATATTTCAATATAGTACAAACCAATATCCTTGTAGAGTTTGGATTTTCCCTCATGATTAGACTCAAGCAGTGATGTAATGGATAAACACACCCTGATATGATAGAAGAAACAGGGGCGAGTTTTCTCACAACTTTCTGGCATTAGATTCAAAGTGAAAACATCTCAACAATTCTACAATTCCATCATTAAATTTTACGAATTTGGGATAACCCCGTGTTTTGGTTTTTTGCAGTCCAATGAGACAATGGAGTTTGGTTTGAAAGGCTACCTTATCGATCTTCTTCAGCAAATTATATGAACACATCTGAAAGCTGCCTTGGAATAGCTTCTTTTTTCTCATTTATAAGTTGTTTGAAGATATTTGTATAATCAAAAAGAAAATTTATATAATTCATGACATAACGAGTCAAAGGATGAATTTCGCCTCCATGAATTGCGACTGGCCAGAAGAACTACTCCCTTCTTTGGGGTAGAATTCAGACGTGAGGGTTTCACAGATCAGTGATTCCCATGCGAGTTTTGGACTGGGGCGGTGACCATGTATGAAATGATGCTTATATATATGATTGGCTTGCAACTATGACATATGGTGGAATTTAGGTGGCCTGATTCTTGGATGTGTATTGGATGGAAACCGGACTAGTCCTGTCAAGGTTGATGCAAGTGGATGTGAATTATGTGCTGCAAGATCAAGAGGAAAACCATAAACAACAGTTGGGCCTCTTGCACTATGAAAGGGCTACGTTGTATTTGTTGCTGGTTGCAATGAGCAAAAATGGTAAGCCATGAACACAATTAAACACATGGAGAGGTACACCAATTTCATAGTCCATATTTGGAAATAACATCTCTTCAATTGGTCTATCTACAACTCCATTTCCTTGTGGAAAACTTGGAAAATCTCCTCTCAGCGCTGCTGCTGATAAAACATTCAGAGGTTTGTTGGAATTTGTTGTTGTAACTGTGTTAACTTATGCCCCATGTTGTGGTTCAATTTTCCTCTCTAGCATGTTTGGATTACCTACAGGGCTTTCTCCAATTTTATGAGGTGTTGTATCATGCCAAACAGTAATCCTACAAAATAAAAAGTACCTCGGATGCCCTCTACTAGTGGTGTGATGGAAGTTCCTCCTTGAACCTTGTGTCCACTTTCCTCCCTCTAAAATGTTGGTCACTATTGTGTTCATCATTCTTATCGGAATACTGGAGGTATCATAGACTCTTTATATATTGCATTTTGGCATATGTTGTTAACTCTCCATAAATTCTGTGTGATATATGACGGCAGATTGTTTTCTTTGAAGAAGTGGCAAGATCAGAGAATATTTGTTCGTACCCTAGTCAAAGCATTTATATATGAGCATTCAAGTACTGTCCATGACATGGTGCTATAGTTGTTGAACTTTTGATAGCCATCATTTCTGCTTTGAAAGTGAAGGAGTATTTGAAGGATCCAAGCAAGTTTGCAGTTGCTACTACCCTAGTTGTGGCATTGTATTTAAAACTCATTATAGTTTCTGTCTACATATATATGAATTGATTCCTTGATTCATTTTCTGCACATTTATAAAGGATATTGTTGTGTACTATGAGTGATATTTCTTTTCTGCATTGAGTAGTAGTTGTGTTCAGTTTTTTAAGGTGTCATTCTAATATTGAAGAAAAAATGGCTAGAATCAATGAAGCATTAGAGTTCCACAAAACTTTGATATTGTCTACCACTCATGATACATTAAAAAATAGCAAAGATTCTCTCACAAACATTTAGGTATGTCTACAAAATGCACAAGAGAAGATTGATTTTTTTCAACTTGAATCTCAGTTAAAACAAGAAGAATTAAAACATAGGTGTCATTTTGAACATGTTCTTGTTCAGAACATTGAGACTGGAACCCATCAAAAGAAACTCAATAATGTTACAGTTGGTTTAGATCCAGTGCCCAATAAAGCAACAATTGTACATGTAGATGCAAAAACTCAGTCTGCACTTCCCAAGCCCATCATCAGACCCTAGGAACAACTTGTCCACAACAAGCATAGAACTGGGCTTGGATATGACAAGGACTTCTCCTTTCGTATTCCAGACTACTCCAAACCAATACAATTTTGAAGTGTTGGATTCATTCATGACAATTCACCTGCTCCTCATGACAGTTCATCACCAGCTGTTCCAAATTCTACTCCTCTTCCACAGCAACAACAATAGATTGTAAAATGCCAACATTGTGACCGAGTTGGCCATTTGAAAGATCATTGTTTTGATCTTCGTCCATGTAAGCACTGTCATAAAACCACCCATTCTTCACATAGATGCTTCAAAAACTAATGTCTTATGAGAAAAAAGATTCAACTTGGATGGATCGCTTCTTGGCAATGGGCATCAACAGCCAAGTAGATATTCCAATCACATGTCGTTCTAGAGTATTGAACAATCTTGCAATTGAGTTTTCTCCATCATCTCACCTTGTATCTAACAGGGGAGAAATGATGGTCATATACAAGCTTCAAAGTCACATCAAGTGAGCCTGAGCCACAACCTGCCACACCAATGTCAGAGTCGTAGCCAGAGACAAAGAAGTCCTTGAGCATGCCCTCAGTTGGTAATCTGGGACACTTCCTCTAGAAGAATACTTCAGCTTCTTGCCAGCTTCTGAAGAATTCCAGGAACAAAATTTGGGACACTTCCTCTAGCAAAAGACTTCATCTTCTTTTCCAGTTTTGGAAGAGTTCCAGGAATTGCATTAAGCATTCCAGATTTGTTGGTCATCCTTAAACCATCACAGGTTGATACTTCCCTTTTAAGGTTGAAGTTCTCGCTTTTTTGCTGCGTGAGACCTCCCTTTCATGGTTGAACGTTTCCCTCTTAAAAACAATAGGATCACTTCCTCTAGTAGAAGACTTGAGCTTCTTGCCAGTTTTGGAAGAGTTTCGGGAACTGCACTAACCATTCTACTGTTAGTGGTCATCCTTAAACCACCGCCCTTTATACCAACATTTCAGAGAGCACATTCAACCCAGTGTTGCCATGCATTTTTGCACATTTTGTGTTACAACTCTCTTCTTGGACTCTTACATAGACCTTCAGATTAGGTGGGGGGAATGTTGGACACCTAATCCTCAATGGGTTAGTGTGGAAGAGGAATAGACAAAAGAAAGTCCAAGAGACCTTGGGATTTGAAACCCAATGGTCAAACCATGTAATATAAATGTATATCACTTGTTAATTAAAATATATTCTCATGTTTTATCTTTCAGATTATGTTCTTGCCCATGTGTGTTTAATAGTAGTATTGGGGCACAAGAAGGATAGATCATGGTGTATATGTCTGCCTTATGGAGATCTCAATAAGATCACAATCAAAGTTAACTTTCCCATTCCAATCATTGATCAATTGTTGGATGAACTACATGGATAAATTTACTTCACCAAGATGAATATTCATTTAGGATATCACCAAATTAGAATGAAAATATAATACATTGTCAAAACAACATTTAGAACTCATGAAGGTCATTATGAATTTTTGGTCATGCCTTCTTGTCTTACTAATTTACCCTCCACATCTGATGCAGGTGCATAGGCCGAGCACAAAATCTGATGAATTTGGATTGGAGCTTACCCATGTGATGGGATGGCCACATGGTAATGTTGGGAGGAAGTTTTAAATGTTTTGTAAGAAATTATAAATATTTACATTAGAAAGTGAGTTTTCATTCTTTAGAATAAGTTGGAGAAGGTATCTTCTAATGTAAATATAGTTTTTCAGTTCCCTTTATTTTGTCGATAAGGGTAAACGATTCACACTTTCTAAATCTTGGTTGTCATGTTATGTTCCTTTTGATAAAAAATAAAAATAAGTATTTGGAACAGCATAGGAGAAGTTCCTGAGCGAGGATAAGAGTGAGCGAGAGAAGACAGGTACTCATTGTTTCTCTGTGTAAATACAATTCTGAGTTGTAGACACAACTGTACTTTCCAATATGTGTGAAAATGAAGGTATTTATGTGAGAATGACATAATGGAAAGGAAAATGTGACAGTAATTTGGTGTGATTTAAGATTGAATTAGAACACCAATGTTGAAGAAAATTTACTTCTACTTATGAATTGTTTCTCATCACAGTTTTATTCATATGTGTTTGGCTTTTTTAAAAGTTTGTACTTGTTCACTCGATTTACGTTAAGAATTTAGGCATTGAAGCTTCAAAATCTATGTGATTTGTTCATGTATCTTGTGTATTCTTGTTGAGATGGTCTTCAAACCTGTAGAGTAAGATATGGTGGTGTCCATGAGTAGGAATGTAAGATATTTATAGTAAAATGGGCATTGTAACAAAGTATCCTATTTTGAATGTAGTTGCATCCTTTAAATTTCTATTCTGACTATCCAATGCAAGCTAGTGAACAACCTCTAATGACGAAAGATAAGTGAAAACACTCACTATTTCAAGGATCCATTGAAGGTGGTAGAGAATTTCTTAGGAAAAGGGTCGAGTCATTTCACCTTCTTGGAGATCGTTGTATAGAATTTTCATAGTGTGCTATGAAATTATTTCCTAATGAGCGATGTTGTAATATTATTATATAGTGGCTAGACAATGAATTAGAAATGGATGTTGCGAAATCATTTCGTAGTGCCTGATATAATTTTTTTTTTTAAATACTACATGAAGACTTAAATTCCCCTTTTGACCTACTTCCCTATTTCTCATTTGTGTGGATAGTTTATTGTTTGGCATTGAATATGTTAAAATGTTGAATCCATTGTTATATGGATGGGTTATATTGGTGATATTGGTGTCGAGGTGACTTGGCTACCATTAAGTGGTATGAGAGCCTCAATGGTCTTTAATGATGATATTAGAACAACTAAGTAGGAAACCAAAGGTTTGGAGATGAAATTCAAAGCATGAAGTAGAATTAGATCTGATAAATCTAATTGACTAATCACATAATGGAAATATGAGAGAAAGGAAGACAATAAATTTCATAGCTCACAACAAAAGCATGGAGCATAATCATATCTGAAAATATGGTTGAGGTAACTTAATTTGTTTTAATTATTATTGAATTTGAATATTGATGATTTCATAATGGAAATGTGAAGAAGATTTTTTGTGGAAGAAAAATTACTTTTGGAGGAAGTACATTAGATTTTTCTTGAAGAAAACAAAAAAATTTGAGTGAAGGACATTACAAGACTGTAACATTGAAGGTAGAGCTAGCAAAAAATACTGAAACCAAGAACAAAGAGATTTATTGATGATGATAACGAACCCTCTGATAGATAAGAAGGGAAACAAAATATCTCAGAGGGAGAAGGTGAAAATATTTCATGAAGAAGCCAGAAGAGGAGAGAGTGTTTAGATGGATATTCCAAAGAATGAACCAAATACCAGGAGACACTAGGCATGGAAGATCTTAGTATGAAATTTACAAACAAGTTGATGGAGTCATCTTGTTGCAGTAGCTTGTTCGCAGCACACAGTGAGTAGGAAAAAGCTCATAGAAGAAGGATATTTGTTACAATATAGATTCATAATAAGGTTTTAAAATTAAACCATAGCAAATCAATTTGTCTTCAATTTGTTAGAGGAGTACCTGAAACTAAATTACAACAAGAGCTTTTGAGAGAATTGCTTCAAAAACATAAGGAAGACTAAGGTTATAGATGGGTCTCTAGAAGAGAGTAAAATGGAAATTTTTTGCAGGTGAAGTTGATTTAGAGATTGAATTCTCAATTGATCGAGAAAATCATGGAGTTTGAACATAAGATCAATTCTCATTTGGAGGAAAAGCTCAAAGGAGTTGAGCTGCAACAAATGAAAATTGTCGAAGAAGTTCTTTGTGATGTTAAACAAGGAGTAAACCTTGAAGAAAGAGAGAATGATAATTCTTAAAGGGGAATTTATGGAAATATCAGGCTATTTGCAAACTAAATATTACCATGAAGAAAATGTTGATGAGAGACTAGTTGAGAGTCTCGCAGTGTGGACAATAAACATATGATGGTTGAGGTGTTAATGGAGGATATATGACGTGATGATTTTGGTTTTAACTATTGGTGTATGAATGTAGGAGTTGTTTTAGATGGTCACACTCCCAGTCTTGTATCCTGAAGTGTCACACTTTGTGTCATCAATGTCACAAGTGTCACAAAGTGATGAATGTTGTCACAAACAAATTTTCACCATGAAACATTTTTGGAACATCCTTGAAGAAAAGAAAGAAAACTTGCCTTCCAAGCATTTTGAAGAGCTTGTCAAAAACCTTGTTTTGAAAAACCAACTCTACTTTTGTCAGGAAAATCCATGCTGATAACATTTTGCATAACTAGTGACTAGTGTTGCCAACACTACTTTTACCAAGAAAATCCATGCTAGCCCTTTGTAGGTAGTTTTTCCCAAAATGGAGGAGAAGACTCCCTTACTAGAAAGCTCAAGGACGATGATGTGGTTTCAAGTATATGAAGATTGGAATGAGACCTCCCATTCTCGACCCTAGATCCTACTTGTATGGATATCTTCCTTGATATGTGGAACTCATCACTCTTTTCATGGATCCTCAACTCACTCTCCTTCCTTATAAAAGAATTTCCCACCTTTCACTAATGGTGGGTTTCAATCCTATTGATGAATTATGCGCAATTGGTTCCCATTTGTAAAGGAAAGAATTGTTTGAAAGTTAAGGCTGTGACTTGGAATCTCACCTAAAGGAGGCTTCCAACATAAAGGCTTAAGTGGTTGTAATGCTCCCTTTACCATTTATTAATAATACATTATGTGTTTTCTTTCCATAAATTTGTCAATTATTACTCATTTAGTGTAATACTCCTTGATTTATTACATGTTTTATATTGGAATGAATTTTTCTATGTATGGATTTGTTGTCTCCACGTCATCTTCCTTTGAGGTGTTCATCCACAATAGTGAAGAGGATATTGAGCTTGTAAAGGAAAATAATAAAGGATGAGACCAATAGGTGTTAGCATCAAAGTGAGGTAAGTCATCTATCCTCCTTTGTGTTTTTTAGTATAATTATGAAAGTTTACCTATATTTGTCTTTGTTTGTTACAAGATCCTCCCATAGGAATAGAGCAATTGTTTATGTTTGCAGAAAGGATTGTCTACACAACAAAATGGTGACTCCACGAGGGATTCCTTTTTCATTTATTTTTTATGAGTCTGAAAAATTGACAAAATAAAACTCGATAGTTCATCCAATATCAATTATCGACACCAATTAGTAATAATATGTTGCTACATATGTGAACAAATGTTACTTGGTTTCAGAAAAATATATAACTATAGGTGAAAATATGCCCTAAATGGTAAAAATACTTCAATTTTTTTTTATAATCTCCAAAAGTAAAAATAATTTTACCATTTGTCATTTTGTGAATTGGAGCTCTAAATTCTCCCGATATTTAGGTGAGGAGTGTGATCGATCTAGGGTACCATTCAGTATAACGTTTATCATAGGTAAGAGATCTATCCTTCCTCTATAATTCAATAGTAACTTCAAGTAATTTAACCCATAGAATAGGTAGCTTAAAGGGTTTGAAGAAAAATTGAGTTAAGTGTGGTTTTTACACATTGGGATCATGCTGCCCACCCAGAGCTTAACGGTGCCATCGCACTAGGATCAAGAAAAAAATTAGAGACAAACATTTTGGTGTCATGAATTATAATTTTTTAGTAGATCTTGAAAATTACTAGTTGTTTTCAAAATTTTCTTCCATGGAATCTAGCTAAAACCTTGTTCAATTATGTTTTACAAGTTATTCGTTGCACAAAATAGCTATTGAGTGGAAATAAAAAGGCCATGAAGTGGAACATTATCAATCATCACATGACTCTAATTGCACAATGGTTCTTCATGCACGTGGATTTCTTAAATTCTTGCATGCCATTGTGATCATAGCCCAAGTGGAGTTATTGCAACACTTGATAGGATTGTGGGATGTAGACTATCAAATGTTTATAATAGGTGACCAAGAGATTCACATAGAAGTTGCACACATATAATTTCTCACTGGATTTTCCAAGAGAGGACAATGAGTTCAATTGTATGGTCCTCATGCTAATTGTTAGACGTTTCCATGGTTCCCACAAGACAAAAAGCGAGATCATAGACATCAAGAAAGTCACAAAAATTCCACTAAGAATAATTTTATATGTTATGGCTCAAGTAGCTAGGGTCCAATCTCATCATGAGGCAAGAAAATCCAATTTTCAGTATGCTGTGGATTGTCTTGGTCCGATCGTGTTCAACAAGAGTGAAGGACTACTAGTTAATATAAAATACAAGCTCACCACGTGAAAGATGGGTAAACTCAAACAATTTGGCTATGAATAAATTTTTGTGACATTATTTCTATAGTGTATTTTTTAGTCTAGACATCAGTGGGTGGAGGTAGAATGTTATGCTCTTAACCTACAAGATCATACCCAAATACCAAACATGCAAGGAAATATACCCAGAACATAGAGCAATGAGAAACACGGCATGTATTTTATTATTCAGAAAGCAACCTTCACTGGCTTCTTTGAGGGGGCAACCTCCAATAGAGCTGAGCTCAATTACGAAATAAGACATGATGCTCCTCGTAGGGAGTCTTTTTCCTTTATATATGATTTGTACATGCAATACCATGGTTCTTACTAATACCATCTATCTAATACCATGGTCCATTTCCAAATAATTGTGGTCCCATCATTAAATGCAGGTTAACCACTTACAATTATTAATATGGGCTTTGTTGACTCTTTACTTAACTATACTTATGACTCGATCCTACAACATAAATAAGGGGGTTAGGGTGGGACCCTAACAGGCCCTCCCCCATAAGAGTAGCCTTGTCCTCAAGGCTGAAGCTATGGAAACTACTGAAGAATAGTGGTTGGTTCCCAGGTTGCATCTTCCAGAGAGGTGTCTTTCCACTTGACAAGGACTTCCTTGATCATGCGGCCATGTAGGTGCCATTCTTGTGTGTCCAGGACCTGTTTAGGTTGGAGCCAAATTGACCCTTCTTCATCCAGTTCAGGTAGACTAGTTTGAATTCTGCAATTGTTCCCAATTACTTTCTTGAGGCATGAGACATGGAAAATTAGATGGATTTTTGTAGCGGGTGGAAAAGCTAGCTTGTAGGCCACTTCTCTAATGCACTGAGGTACTTGATACGGTCCGTAGAATTTTGGAGACAGTTTCTGACACCACTTCTCTTTGAGTTATGTTTGCTTACATGGTTGCACCCTCAAAAATACATGGTCTCCTTGAAATTAGCATTCTGATGGATGTTGATCTACCTGTTTCTTCATGCAGTTTTGAGCTTGATGAAGATTCTCTGTAAGATGGGTGAGCATGGTTGTGTGGTTCTGTAGGAGTTGATCCATAGATTTTACCTTTGAGCACCCCTTGATATAAGAAGTAGGGGAAGAGGGAGTTGACCATAAAATACTTCATATGGAGTCATTTTGGTGGTGGCATGATAGTTGGTGTTATACCACCATTCAGCTAGAGGTAACCAATGTACCCAGAGATGTTTCTTTTATGAAGTGAAACACCTAAGGTAGGTTTCCAGACATTTGTTGACTGCTTCAGTTTGACCATCAGTTTGTGGATGATAGGAAGTACTGAGCTTTAGTTGGGTACCTTGTAGCTTGAAGAGTTCCTACCGAAAATTACTGGTGAAGACTAGGTCACGATCAGACACAATGGAAGTGGGCATGCCATGCAATTTGAAGATCTGATCCATGAAAGATTGAGCGACCAAAGTTGATGTAAAAGGGTGGGGTAGGGCACAAAAATGAGCCTACTTAGAGAGTCTATCCACCACCACCATGATGAATGACTTGTTTCCTGACTTTGGAAGGCCTGTAATGAAATCCACAGAAACCTCCATCCATATTGATGTCGGAATGGGCAATGGTTGTAATGTGCCTGCTGCTTTGACCATCTCTCCTTTGTGGCGCCGATAGACATCACAGTCCACTACAAAGGTAAGAATTTCTTTTTTCGTTCCTGTCCAAAAAAATGATCTTTGAGTGTGATCTTATGTCTTCTGAAAGCTTGAATGTCCTGTAATGGGGGATGAGTGCAACTTCGCCAAAATGTTGCTTTTGAGGGTGGATGTTGGTGATAGTACGACTCTGTCCTTATAGTGCAAAATATCATCCTGCCATGAGTAGCCTTTGCTGGAATTTGGATCCTCCTGCAATTGAGTAATGAGCTAGGAGAGCCAGGGATGTGAAAACCAATCCCTACGAGGCTCTTCAATCCATTCTGGAATGGGAAGGGAAATTGCGAGCAGGCTACTTTCGTCCTCAAATTGGCGAGTTAGTGCATCTACTACAATATTTTCGTGCCCTTTCTTATAAATTATCTCATAATCATATCCCAGCGTTTTGGTGAGCCATTTATTTTGTTGTGGTGAGGATAGGCATTGCTCCAAAAAATGTTTAAGACTTTGATGGTCTGTGCGGATTTGGAAGTGTCACCTCAACAAGTAAGGTCGCTAGGTATCTACTGCATGTAAGATGGGCATCATCTCCTTCTCATAGGTAGATTGTCCAAATTCTTCCCACTTATTTATTGGCTTGTGAAGGCCAAGGGTCGACCTTCCTGTATTAAGACTGCCCCAATACCCGTACCCAAAGCATAACATTCAATGACAAAAGCTTTGGTGAAGTCTGATAGTGCTTAGACTAGAGTGGAACGCATGGCATTTTTGAGAGCTGTAAAGGCCTGTTGTGCTTCATCATTCCAAAGGAATGAATTTTTCTTGAGGATTTGAGTGAGGGTCCTCACAAGGCGACCATAGTTGTGGAAAAATTTGAAATAGTAGCCCATGAGACCCAAAAATCCTCTCAGGCTCTTCAAGGTCTTAGGTTGATGCCATTCCTGCATTGCCTGGATCTTTTTGGGGTCCTGACACCTTCATGCCCCACAATGTAGCCCAAATACTCAACTTTTTCCATACCAAAAGAGCACTTGGTCATCTTAACAAATAATTTTTGCTCATCGAGCAGATGCAAGAGTTGATCTGCATGCTGAAGATGTGTTTCCCAAGTGTGACTGTAGATGAGGATGTCATCGAAGAAAACAAGGACAGATCTTCTGAGATATGGTTTGAGCAAGTGGTTCGTAAGGCTCTGAAAAGTAGATGGGGCATTAAAAAGACTGAATGGCATGACCAAAAACTCATAATGGCCTTCATGAGTTCGGAAAGCAGTCTTTGGAATGTCAATTTCTTTCATGCGAATTTGGTGGTAGCCTGAACGAAGATCAAGCTTAGTGAAGAATTGAGCCCCATTTAGTTCATCCAGCAAATCATCAACAACCAGAATGGGAAATTTATTTTTGACTGTCAACTTATTGAGGGCCCTGATGTCTAGACACATACGCCATTCCCCATCTTTCTCGAGCACCATGACCACCGGTGATGAATAAGGACTAATGCTGAGATGAATGATGCCTGCTTCCAAAAGTTCCTTGATTATTTTTTCTGTTTCATTCTTTTGGGTGAACGAATATCTATATGGGTGCACATTTGGTGGTTGGGCCCCTGGGACTAAAGTGATGCTATGATCATGTTCCCCTCTCGAGGGTGGAAGCTCATGAGGCTTGTCAAAGGCTGGCAAGTGGTTATTTAAGATCTGTTGCATCTCAGGATGAATTGAAAGAGAATTGGGTTCGATGGCCTAGATGGCATTAAGTTGAGCTATAACTCCATGATGGCCCTTTTTTAACAAATTTTCCATCCTATGTGACCTAATGATAGAGGCAGCTCTTGCCTAGAGTCCCTGGAGGGTATGTGTGTGGTTCTTCTACTTAAAGCTCATATATAACTCTTGGAAATCCATTGTGATTGGGCCCAGTGTGCGAAGCCATTCAGTACCAAGGACAATATTGCACCCTCCCATGTGGATGGCAAACATGTGGGTATTTAATTGATAATCCCCCATTTGAAGTTTGACATTTTCACAGTGGCTATCACATTTCATTATTCCCCCATCGACAATTTGTACTTGGAAGTTAGGAACTGCGCATACAAACAATGCACTGCTTCCATGACTCTTTGATGGATAAAATTATGTGTATTTCCACCATCAATCAAGACTACCGCTGGGTGATGCTTAATAAAGCCTATGATTTTGAGAGTTTGAAGCCAATAAATCTCTACGAAAGCATGCAATGAAATAATTGGTTCTTTAGGGACATGGTGCTTCTGGTTGTCCTCTTCTTCCTCCTCTAGTTCCTCAAGTGGTGGGGCTTCCTCTGATGAACTGTGATCAGTAGCATCAATTTGAAAGAATTTGGGCTCCTTGCATTTATGACCGGGGGAGTATTTTTCATCACAGTAGTAACATAATCCCTGCTTTCTTCTTCCTGCCATTCTACAGGTGACACCTTTTGAACCTTAAGTGTTTGAGTAGTGTTGTCAGCCTGTGGGGGGTGACCCTTGGAGGTGAAATCTGGGCAATTGGACTGGGCTGCTAATGCACGTTCAACTTTACAGGCTACCTTCCAGGCCCCCGACCATGTGGGAGGGTGGTGCAGTCGGACGTGAGCTTATATGGCCTCTTTAAGACCACTGATAAAACATTCCATGTAGAACCATCATGGAGACCTATAGTGCAGAAAGCTAAGGCTTCAAAGGCTGGAATATATTCATCCACTGTGCCAGTCTATCGGAGCTTAGTGAGATGACCCAAAAAAGTAGAGTCATGGTCAAAGCGCTCCATAAGAGATTTTTGGAAGGTGTTCCAAGTCAAGGGCCTTCCATTGCAACGTTGATGCCATTGCCACCATTGCCATCTTTCATTGTCCAAGTACATGATCCCCACCATGAGCTGAGTTTCATTATCCAAGATGTAATTCATATTGAAATATTTCTCCATTTGTGTTATCCATGCCGCCTGGTGAGAGCCATCAAATTTATGCATATCCAACTTGGGTGGTCATGGACGGAATTGTTGGTGGGTGCCCCAGAGATGAAGAGAGTGGCTATACTCACCCTCACTATGTTCATTGCCAATATACACCTCCTCACAGGCTTCCTCCTTTCCCTTAGAGAGTGTTGTAGTTATTTTCACTAGCTAGTTCTAGATGTCTTTCAAGTATTGTTCAAGTTTGTCAATCTTCTCATTAGCCATAGCTTGAGCTCTAGTTTCTACCATGCAGCAATCCGATGTACTTGAAATTCGGGACTGCCTGAATTTTTTTGGCACTAATAATTGAATGGTACCACCTTTCTCATCTCATCGTCCTGATTCTTATGGGCTAAGTCATCAATAAGTGCTCCAGGGGATCTTAGACATTTTTTTTTTAGAACTAATAGAGTTTTACTCCTTACCTAGGAATACTACAGTTGTCGAATCTCTGAAATGTCAATGTGGCCAAAAGTCCTGTGAAAATCACGCCCAGGTATAGGAACCCACACAACTACTCAAATCTGGATGGAAGATATGATGGCGCTGAGAGATCCGAAAGGCTGATCAGAGAGATCTTGAACTGTGGAATAGATTGTTGCTACAAATCTGATGGATCTAATAGATCTGAATGGATATTCTGATAAATCTGAATGGCAGGACTGATTGCAGCTGCTGTTGTGAAACCTCCACTTGCGAGATCTGATCTGGTAGAGATTATGCATGATCTAGAGATAGAGATGGGAACTATGGTCTCAAGGAGTGTCAAGTGATACAGATCGCAATATAAGTAAGGGTCTAACAGTAGTACATGGCCCAATGTTTCAGGGCACTATCTAAGGAGGATCAACCATACCCTTAGTCGTACAACATGACTACCCTATCATACAGGCGAGTAATCTCTCTGAGTGTTGTTCTCGGTGTACTGTATCAGAAAGATGATCGACAGTTTCTTTATGGCTAGGTTTCAAAAGAGCTAGGGGGCTTCCAATATACCGAGAGTGTACTTGGAAGACAATCCGTGCGCGGTTCTGTCTAATGCGCTACTACTTAAAGGGGTACCCACAGGGGTTACAAGGGAGTCCAACAACCATGACCACCTCTTGTATTTCCTGCATGCATGCCTCACCAAATCCACAAGTTTATGCATTCAACGATAGATCTCGTGGTTTAAAGACGCCGGAGCACATCTGTAGCCAAAAAAAAAAAATTGCTAAGAAATGGAGATCCCACCAACCCTGGAAAGCACTCTGATACCACTTTTTATGCTCTTAACCTGCAAGACGATACCCAAATACCAAATATGTGAAGAAATATACCCAGAACATAGAGCAATGAGAAACATGGCAAGTATTTTATTATTCAGAAAGCAATGTTCAGTTGCCTCTTCGAGGGGGCAACCTCCAATAGAGCTGAACTCGATTACAAAATAATACACGATGCTCCTCGCAGGAAGTCTCTATCCTTTATATATGATTTGTACATGCAATAACATGGAGCAATACCATGGTTCTTATTAATACCATCTATCTAATACCATGGCCCATTTGCAACTAACTGTGGTCTCGTCATTAAATGCGGGTTAACCACTTACAATTATTAATATGGGCTTTATTGACTCTTTACTTAACTATACATATGACTCGATCCTACTATATAAATAAGGGTGTTAGGGTGGGACCCTAACATAGAAACCCACAGACCCAAGGATCCACATTTACTGCAATGGGGAGAGTTAATGCCTTGTCATAGAGGTGGGCAACAAGTGTCCTTTCCACTTGCGTTCTTTGTGTGTATACATCAGTAGCTCATCATGGTGGATGATTGGGCATATGTTGGGATATATTTTTGAGGAGATCTCAATCTCCCAGTACCACCTAGAGCACAATGGAATGACTCAAGTAAAGAATTATATTTAAGTTTTTCAAAATTTTTTATGTTTTCTAATTATGTCCACTGAGATTAAAACTTGTGATATTTTGGAGATGTGGGACCAGCGAGACCTCCATGTATTTCTCTAATAGCGAGGAGGGTGTCATGACAGCTCGAGGATGCACCATATGTTGAAGGAGTTGATCTGATGGTTTAGGTGGAGCACCATCTTGAGGCCTTAACTAGAGGCATTCCAAATTATGCTACTATTAATTAGGTGTCACTTTGGAATCAGAGGCATACCACGGCGGTATCACCTAGACTGCATTTGCTTTTGGGTCGAGTTAGTAGGGCTATATCATGTTATCATGAGAATCATGTTTCCAGATAGACATGTCTCTAGTCTTAGTTTTGCACTTATGTACGCTTGAGGAGCCATGTGTCTCAGAACACAAATTTTGATTTTTGATGTAAAGAACATTTTACAAACTGTATATGGCGATCTATATATACATGTTTTACCTTATGCACATAATTTTGCTATATTCTAATAGTTTTTATGTTTACATATGTTGCAAATTTCAATCTAAAACATGGGTAGATAATGCATATGTGAACGTGTTTAGATGCCTTGAAATGTGTTGATATGTTATGTAATCAAAATTCATTTCCAAGAGATGAACATGCAAATACATTCTTAAAATGTTAAGGTTCCTGATGGAATAATGCCTATTTAATTGTAATACAATGAGTTGTGAATCAATTTTAACAACCAATGCTCTAGTGTGAAGAGTAATATTTTATGACAATAGTTCGATGACCACACTATATTTTGCTATATTGTTAGTTCTATGTCCTATACATATACCTTGTAAACTCACTAACTCATCATTGGGATAAAAGGGTGCTCACGCAGTGGAAGAAATATTTTGTGTACTGAGACAAGTGCCATCAACGAATCTAACATAACAGAGAGAGTTTTTCGACATCTGCAAATCAAGTGGAACAATGGTAATTAGGGAAAACATATTTAAAAAATATTCAAACAATCATACCAAAAGACAACACATTGATGAAACACACACTAATGCACAAAGTATCTATGAAATATTAAGTATAATAATTTTTTAGGTAGATCCCATTGCGGGGCTCAGACAATTGATTTCCATCATAATTAACTAACTCCTATGCACCCTTTTGAAATACTTGTTTGACAATATAGGGTTCATGCCACCTGGGTTCAAATTTTCTAGCACCTAATTTATCGTTATCTTGACCGTACAATAAGACCAAATCACCTTCTACATATGCACGAGGGGTTATGGTTTTTTGTCATATTTCTCTTTAACTCGTTTTTTTGAGTCTCAGTTAACAATGCGACAATTTGGCAAGTCTTGTAAAGACATTTTATGTAAAGAAACAGTTCTTCTTCAGGTGAAGTATGAGGATGTAGCTCGACAACTATATCAACGATCGTATCTCACACTAGATGGGTAGAGCGGCTTCTAGAATATACACCAATTGGAAAGGTGTGAATTTGGTTTTCATTTTAACAATAGTTCGATATTCCCATAAGGCCAAAAAAGCATAAGATGTCAATTCTTTTTATGCATCCCACTAGTTCATTGAAGCATAGTGAAAAAAACTTTGTTGGGAGTTTCAACTTGACCATTGAACTGTGGGTAGTATGGACTTGAGTTATCATGATGTAAGCCCAACTGAGCACTGAATTTTATCATCATGTAATTATGGAGATGGGAACCATGGTCGGTGACTATGTCTTGGGGAACACTGAACCAATCTATGAGATAATTAAATAGAAATAAGGCTGCAATTTTACCATCGACATTGTATGTAGGCATTTCCTCGACCCATTTTGTGAAATAATCCATGACAACAATGATATACCCATTCCTCTTTGCCAAGTCAGGGTTACAAGTAATGAAATAAATTCCTCATTTTTGAAATGAACCAATGGTAATAACTAGTTGTAAGGGAGTGTCTGGGGTTCACCTTTTCCAGTTATAGACTTGGAAACTATGACATTTTTGGACTACAAGAATTCAATCTTGAAGATGGAAGGGAAAAAATAGCCAATGTGAAGGATTGTTTGAATTATTGCATATCCTAACGTATGACCACCAAAAGATCCATAGTGGAAATTATTTTAATCTTTATCAACTTCGTCATGTGTTAAACACTGTTGAAGGACTGAATACACACCATGATGATATCAGGGATCCACAATAATATGATAAGGTTAGGATTAGTATCAGATTCAACATCGTTCAAAGTGAGAAAACTCTACTATAAAGGTGTGATTATGGAGATATATTGTGATGTATCAATACCATGGATCATGGGTAATAATAAGGAATAGTTATTCATTAGGAATCAGCTCATAAAATACAATAGTCCTATCTACAGAGGGAAGATCACAGATCAATTCAACAAAAGCTAGTGATTTATTTGACTTATCTTTAGTGAACTCTACGTTGAACTCCTATAGTATGAAAATCCATTTGGAGTACTTTCCCCCAAGAAACTAACAAGATAGAATATAAGTCATGGGGTTACAATCATATATGATTATAGCTTTGCATAAAAGGATGTAATGGAAAAAACGTTGCACAACATGAACTACAACCAATGCCAACCTCTCTACATGGGCATACCAAATCTTAGCATCAAAGATATTATGACTCAGTTACTATATCACATGTTCATTTATGTCGTCATCATTTTGAACCAACACCATAGAAATGGTACTATCAATGGCGGACAAGTATAAGAAATAATCGTGATGGTAATTAGGAGCATGCAACAAAGGTGCACTAATGGGTGCAGTAATTAAATCATCTAAGGATTACTAGGCAATGCAATTCCAAATGAATGGGACCCCTTTCCTCAAAAGGTGATTAAAGGATTGGCAAGATCAAGATAGTTTGGGATTAAGAAACGAAGAAAGTTTTCCTTACCTTGCATGTACCTCGAATATAGTGCATCATGTACTGGGGACATTGGATCTTCATCTTTCCATTAGATCCCTTGATTTATATCCCTTCTAGAGTGATTTTATCCCATATGATGAGAACCTCTTGGAATCCATGTTTTTTCATGGACCATGATTAAGATCTTTGGAGCACAGTTCCTTTTCTTATGTCAAGCTCCTTAAAAAATTAAACAAATTGTGGGAGAATAGTTTTTTGTCCTCTGTAAGCTCCTTAGAAATGAATCAATGTTTTCTAAGTAGAGTTCCTTATCTTGTGTCAACCACCTCACAAAATGAAACAAGGTACCAGAGCATAGTTCCTTATCTTGTTTCAAGTTCCTTAAAAAATGAATCAAGTCTTTCAGAGTAGAGTTCATTTACTGGTGTCAAGCTCATTAAAAAATGAAACAAGGTGTAATGAGCATGGTTCTTTCCCTATGTCAAGATCGTAAAAAAATGAAACAAATCCCCTTCCAATTCGAGTGTTTGGTTAGATCTCGTAAATTTCTAGTTGAGTCTTTCATTTGATGTCGTAAATGAGCCTTCATTCCATCCACCTTTTAGCAACCAATAGTCCACTTAGGTGAATGAAATGAAGCTTGGAGGACATGTACCTTGAATCAATTCATCACGTTGGGGATATGCAAACTTATCTCAATCATTTTTTCTTTGTTTCAAGCTTATGTAAAAATGAAACCATTCTCAAGAATAGTTTTTCTTTGTTTCAAACTTGTTTAAAAATGAAACTAATCTAAGGCATAGTTTGTCTCCATTTCAAGCTTATGTATAAATGAAACCAAATCCAAGCATAGTTTTTTCTCATGTTTCATGATTGTGAAAAAATGAAACCATCTTCAATTATTCTCAAGCATAGTTCCCCATGTTTCAAGATTCCATAAAAATGAAACCATTCCCACTTTACCTCTCGTGATTTCCATTTTTATCAGCCTATTTTTTCTAAATGATCCATGCTTTTTTTCATGCCATCATCACCATCTCTTTGGCTGATCATACATTTTCACTTGGTTTATTTACTATTTCCCAAGGAATCGCTATGACGAGTCGCATTATTAGCCATCCTCTTAACCTTTACATGTTGTGAGCAGTTCCATCATCACTAGAACTAGTCACTATAATTTTATACCACTCGTTCTTTCAGGTGGAGTCATCCTTTAGCTCTTTTCAGACTCCAAAAATCTGAAAACTTTGTCGAGAACTTGCCTTTTTGAACTCATAAAAGTTAATAAAAGACCTCTACCTATTATAAGTTTAACCCTTTTTCAAAGTGAGATAGACTAGCTACGAGAAAGTAATACCCTAGGCGAACATTGGTAAGAGGTTCTCTAGGGTGTTGTTTTCTACCTTTTAGGACTTAAGAGACTATCTATGAAAAGTGACTTCTGGAGTTTTCTTTTTTCCTCTTTTTCAAAATCTCTAAACATGAAAAAGGTGTCGAGTTATCCCTCCATCAAACTCATAAAACTAAAATTACAAAGGACATCTCACCAAGATGTGGCCAAGCTACTCCTTCCTAGGGCTTGTTATAAAGAATGGGATGGATTCATCCAAAGGATGAACTTATACGACAAGAATATGGTATCCTCCTAAAGCTTGAGATTAAAAATAAAGAGGTACTTAGTATAAATAGTGGGGAAAATGGAAATAAACATATATCTTTTATTTTATATGAAACAAAGTATGTCACCCTTCAACATGACACTTATTTGTATCTCGTATTAGGTTTTTGACATCCTCGCTTTTTAACTTGTGTTATTGGTTTTGGGAAATCCATTTGCCTCTTATCTGATTATATATTGTCACTGTGACCTATGATCCTATTTTGAGTCAACTGCTCCCAAATTTCAGAGTTGTATTGCCGATATGTTCAAGAGAAGTTCCACCTACAATTTCAAACCTTTTATATCTTGTTTGACTTTTTCTACATCAATCCTAAATCATTCTTGGTAACTTTATAAAATACCACGTTTTTTTATGATGATGTGGGAAATGTTATGGTCCTCCTTCAATGGATCACTTCTCGTCGACTCCAACTCATTATCTGATAAGATGATCTAGGAACTCCCTTTCAGTACCTTGAAGCTTGCATGCCTCAATCACAGTTTCTTCGCATTCGACAATAAGTTCAAATCACTAGCCTTCGATCGAATGATTTTATGAGTTTCGACTTCATCATCAATTTTCTCACTTCTCGATTGTGTTGTTGTACCTTCATATCCATTGTCATCATTGGTGGTTTCTCTCATGCATGTTAATGGTTTACATCATTGGCCGGTAATCAGGTGGTTTCTACCATGTTCGGCTACAACCCATTTATTTTCATGGTGAGATTCATACTTTGGTTTGATTGAGACAGAGATGGAGAACCTGGGCTTCGTTTGATAAATCTAGGCTGCATGTATTTATTAAGTATTCATGATTGTAAACAGGATCCTTTCTATACAAATGGTTGCATCGATGTTGTGGATCCATGTATTCTTAGATTTTTACACTTTAAGCATACTTACATCAAATATTCCAAATATATTGTATTATGTTTGATTTGCACGTCTCCTAATGGTGGTTCTCTATTTCCTTAGCTTCGCTTGTAGAGCACTTCAACTATCACTTCCCATTATAAATTCATGCTTTAGGGGAAATCTGTTATACAATATTTTGTGACACTCCGAGTGTCGTATCCTAAAGTATCACACTTTGTGCTGCCAATGCCACAAGTGTCGCAAAATGATGAAGGTTGTCTCAAAAAATGTATTCACCATGAAACATGTTTGGAAAATCACTAAAGAAAAGGAAGAAAAATTGGTTTCAAAGAATTGTTAAGAGCTTGTCAAAAAACTTGTTTTTCAAGACCAATGCTACTTTCATCAAGAAAATCTGGGTTGATAACCTTTTGCATAAATAGTGACTAGTGCTGCTAGAACTACTTTTACTAGGAAAATCTGCACTAGTCCTTTTCATGTATTTTTTCCCAAAATGGAGGAGAAGCTTCCCTTACTAGAAAGCTCGAGAACAACGATGTACTTTCAGGTAGATGAATATTGTAATGAGAACGACCATTCCTAGCCCTAGATCCTACTTCAATGAATCTCTTCCTTGAGATGTGGAACTCCTCCTCTTTTCATGGATCCTCAAAATCCCTGTGCTTCCCTATAAACGAATTTCCCACCTTCCACTAATGGTCGGTTGCCATCCTACTACCGAATTATACCCAATTGTTGCCCACTTGCAAAGGAAATGAGTGTTTGAAGATTAAGGCTAGGAGTTGTAAACTCACATAAAGGAGGATTCCAACATCAAGGCTTAAGTGGTTGTATTTCTCCCTTTACCATTAATTAATAATACATTATGTGTTTTCTTTCCATAAATGTGTTAATTATTTCTCCTTTAGTATAATACTCCTTTTTCTGTTACTTGGTTTATATTGGAATGAATTTTGCTATGTATGTTTTTGTTGTCTCCATGTGGTATTCCTTGCAGGTATTCATCTACAATGGTCAAGAGGATATGGAGCTTGGAAACAAAAAGAATCAAGGATGACACCAATAGGTGTTAACATCAGAGTGAGGTAGGTCACCTATCCTCCTTTGTGTTTTCTAGTATAAAACTAGGAAATTTTAGATATATTTGCCTTCATTTGTTTCTATATCCTCCCATAAGAGTATAGAGATTGTTTATGTCTGCAGAAATAATTTCCTACACAAAAGAGCATCCATTCTCTTCTAGGTAGAGAGGAGGAACAATCACGGAGTATTATTATACAGGTTGCAAGGAAGATAGAGTCAAGATGAAGACTGTGTGCCATGGGAAAATTCTATAATGAATACAAACCTAGGCTTTATGAACACATGCGTGTGAATATTAATGATTTTTGTTATGGGGGATGAAGAAAAATAAGGTTTGATGGGAAGCCTAGAAGCTTTAACATGGCATAAGGGAGAGATGTCGGAAGCAACAAAGGAGACTTCAAAGTCTCATATTTTTAAAATATATAATTTTTTATGTATGCAAATGTGGAGGAAACAACAAAATGGATTGGAAAAATTCCAAGTAATGAGGTACAAGAACCATTGGGAGATGACCTATAGGATTACAAAATACGCACAAAAAACATTGTAGTTGAGTTGAAGTTTTTAGAAAATTGATTAAACAAACCAACGAAAAATGTTATGGTGGATTGCAACAATTTAAGAGATGATAAGGATTAGTCTCCCATGGAGAAAATACAAAAATTGGAGACAAATGTAATGATGAGTTCCAACATAAAATGCAAAGAGTGGTTAAACAAGTTCCAAGAAATTATTGTCTTGATGTGTCGTTGGAGGACAACAATGTATTTTAGCTAGGAAATAATGGTTTGTCCTAACTAGAGGATAGGTTGGATGTGGAAATATAGAAATTAAGGAAGCTAATTTTGAAAAAGCCTCAACAGAAGAGTTATGTAGGGCATGGGAGAATACAGTTCAACATATTGCAAATGATGGAGCAAGTTTTCATCAACAAAGAAAGAGGATGACTACAACAGGACAAAACAGTAGAGAAGCGACATGACAAGGAGAAGGACCACCTACTACAAAAAGTTTGGAATCAGGGAATATTCATGTCATCAACACATGGTCAGGAAACCATGAATATTTTCCACCTTGGGACTCTAATGTAAGTTCATATGTCAAGCATAAAATTTGATGAAGTTGGACTAGAGCTTACCCATGTATGGGATGACCACATAGTAATTAAGGTTTTAAATGTTTTGCAAGAAATTTTAAATATTTGCATTAGGAAGTGAGTTTTGAATTTTGAGATAAATTTGGAGACAATATTTTCTGATATAGATATAGTTTTTCAGTTTTCCTTGTTTTTTGGGGAAGGGGAAATGATTCACATTATGAATCTTGGTTTTCATAGTTTGTTCTTTCTGGGAAGTAATAAAAATATGTTGTTGGGAAGAATAGAGGAGGAGAATATCCCAAGTGAGGATAAGAGTGAGGGAGATAAGAGAGGTACTCGTTGTTTCTCTATGCAACTATAGTCTTGAATTGTAGAATAGCATGTACTTTCCAATTTGTGTGAATAGGAAGGTAGTTTTGTGTGCATGACATAATTGAATGACAAATGGTACTATAATTAGGTTTGGTTTTACATTGAATTGAAACCTCAGTGTTGAAGAAAATATTTTTTTTCTTATGAATTGTTACTAATCATAGTTTTATTCCTATGTGTTTAGCTATTTTTAAAAGTATATACGTTTTCAATCGATTTACATTAAGAATATAGGCATTGAACCATAAATTATTGTGTGATATGTTCATGTATCTTGTTTATTCTTGTTGAAATGGTCTAAAAACCTACAAAGAAATGTACCATGGTGTCTAGCAGTATGAATGTGAGATATTTATAGTAAAATTGGCGTCTAACAAAGCATCCACTTTTAAATGTTGTCACATCATTTAGATTTTTTTCTGAGTATCCAATGTGAGCTAGCTTGCAACCCGTAACGAAGAAAGGTGAGTGAAATCATTCTCTGCACCAATGATCCATTCAAGGATGTGGAGAGATGATTAGGAAAAGGGTCAAGTCATTTCACCTTCCCAAAGATCGTTATATAGAATTTTGACAGTGCACTACAAAATTATTTCATAGCTAAAGACACTAGAAAATTATTCAGTAGTGACTAGACAATGAATTGGAAATGAAAATTGTGAAATCATTTTGAGTGAGTGATAAAATAGTTAATTTTTTAAAGACTTTGTGTTGGTTTGAAATGTCTTTTTTCCCTGCTTTCATGTTACTCAATTGTGTGGGTATTTTTATTATTTGGCATTAAATATGTTAAAGGGAGGAATCCATTGTTATATCGGTAGGGTAGATTGGAAATATGGTTGTTGGGGTGACTTGGTTTCCATTAACATTTCAAGCTTTGACAAATTCCATTTTCAAAGTTAGTATCTTTTGATGATATACTAATCTCTAGTAAGCATTTGATATAGCATGTTCAACATGTTGATAAGGTGATAAAACTATTGGAAGACAAATAACATTATGTGAAACCCTAATGTCTCTTTGGGGTGTAGGAAGTGGAATATTTGGGTTATATTGTATCTAATGAGGGTGTTAAGGTAGACCCTAACTAAATTAAATCCTTAAAAGAAATAAAATTCCAGACAACATGAAGGCATGTTTGAGGATTTCTTGGGTTGACAATGTATTATAACAATTTTGACAGGACTTTTAGGAAAATAACAACACCTCGAACAACATTACTAAAAAAAGATGCCCTTTTTGGACTCAAAAAGAAACTAAGGCCTTTGAAATTCTTAAAGAGGGAATGTGTCAAGCTCTAGTCTTAGCTACAACAAAATTCACAAAAATCTTTATTGTGGAATGTGATGTCTCAACAAATGGAATTGGTGAATTTTTAATGCAAGAAGGAAGACCCTTTTCTTTCGAAAGTCATCCAATAAAGGGAAAGTATTGATAGAAACCTACTTTTGAGAAGGGAATATTGGAAATAACATGCCCTGAAGCAATGGAACCCTTACCTAATGGGAAGACACTTTAAAATAAAAAAAATCATGACAGTGTTAAATACATCCTGGAACAAATATTATCTTTACAAGAGCGACAAAAATGGGTCACAAAGATGTTAGGATATGAATTTGAAATCATCTCCAAAAAGGGGAAGAAAAATGTTGTTGTAGATGCACTCTCAAGAAGGGATAATGATGTTGAGGCACTACCCCATTCCATTTCTACTAATTAAAGTGAAAGATGAATGGAATAATGATGAAGAGGTGTGTACACTCATTCAAAATTTGTGGCAAGATCACAATGCATATGATTCATTTATTTGCAAAAATTATTCATTATGGTACAAAGTGTAACATACCTCCCTCTCATACAACAAAAACAAATTCCTTTTTCTTCAACATTACTAAAAGTGTAGCATACTTCTAAAAAATTTTCCTTTGATACTTCTTCATGTAAATTCTTACTATGCATTGTACTATTTATTTTCACTCTATTGGCATGAGTCTATTTGGATTTTGTAGATTGGTAGATGAAGAATTCAAGATATGTCTGTATAAATGGTTATTGTTGAAAGGTACTATTCTACTATGCATTGTAATTATTTATGGCACTACATATCAATTCCATTTTATTTAATATGATTATAAGATTTATTTAAATATGAACTCCTTGTAACCACCAGTTCTGTTATATTATTATTTCTATCCAATTTATTTCAAATGTTTAATTTCCTCCTTATAGTATCTCTATCCACTATACTCTCCTTATTCCTTGGTTACCCTTTTCAAGGTTTCCATGACTCAATGTAATAATAATAGAAGTGGAGTTTAAACATTAACAAGGGAGGCTGCGAAGCAGCAAGTCCCTGCCACTGATTGAAGAACCGATCTACAATTGCCCTGATTGATTTTCTGGGCTGGCTGGGGCTGGGAGAAAGCCTGACCCAAGAAACAAATGAACGGGCTGGCTGATTAACCGAGGGCTGCAGAGGAAGAAAGTTCGCTAATTGATTTGACTATCCACCAGTTCCAACTCAGCTTCGGCAAGTAGCTGTAAGATGCAAGTAGCCCTGCAGCACTCAGCAAAACACAACCTACTTCTAAGTTTTATATTCTTCTGCGTTTCAGACTTCGGATGCTTTCTTGAATATTTGACCCTGAACTTATGTTCTCTGATCCAGAAGTCATTGATTTCGAATGTTAAGATGAACAAGCATTCACTGCGCGTAGGCTTTTTAGAACTGGAAAGCTTTCGGACATTGTCATTCAGCGGTAAGATAGGCTTTAAAAGCAAAGGAAATGAGAGTCGGAGATGAGTCTGCGCCTACAACACTCAGCAAAACACAACCTGCTTCTAAGTTTTATATTCTTCTGCGTTTCAGACTTCGGATGCTTTCCTGAATCTTTGACCCTGAACTTATGTTCTCTGATCCAGAAGTCATTGATTTCGAATGTTAAGACGAACAAGCATTCACTGCGCGTAGGCTTTTTAGAACTGGAAAGCTTTCAGACATTGTCATTCAACGTTAAGATAGACTTTAAATGGCACTATCGGCAGAACAACGCGCCCCGTGCTTCGTGCTTTTCTTTTAACTTGATTTCTCTCCAGCAAATTTACTTGTCAATTGTTTTAGTAGATTAATGAAATACCTATAATAATTACAAATTAGATGTTATGGCCATTATAACTTCACATGAAACACAGAAACATGTAAGAGATAAGAATCTGTAGAGTGCATTAGGGCAAAGGATGTAAACTAACGATTAAACCTGATATTTGGGAGTTGGGAAAATGCATTGGCGAATAGGTTAGTATTTCATGCTAATCTGACGTGAGAAGCAGATGACATACAGGTGGAACCACTATAACTCACGACCTAGATGTAAGCTGTGTGAATCAGATCAAGTTCAAGTCTCTATGTTAAAGATAGCTATTGTTTACATGAAATTGATAAACTTACACAAATCAATTTCAGCCTTATAGGTTAGTTGGTTAATGTAACATGCCTCAATAACATGCCCTTCCAAAATTTATTTTTGGAACGTCATGCACTCAATAATTCTATGGAGCTTTAAGTATGAATTGAGGTATAATGTATGGATCGAATGGACTACATCTTCTGATTTACAATTTTTATATCATGAAGTTTAAGTGCGGTTTAGACGTTTATTTTTGTTAGAAAAATACTCGAAAATTGAGGTAGAATGTACGGATCCAATCGACTTCAAGTTCTTATTTGTAGTTTCATGAAGTTTAAGTGTGATTTAGACGTTTATTTTTGTTAGAAAAAGAAATCGGTGCCAATAACTTTTGAAGCAGAGTATCTAAATATTCTGGACAAGCTAGCTACATGTATCACATGCGAGAGTCAGAGCTTCGAAACTCCAGTTATAAAATGTTATTTTGATATAATAAAGCTCGACAAACGTATACAACACTTTTGGATATATTAAAATCCTGTCTATATAAGACTTTGAAACATATAAATATAAAGTAAACGTTGAGACCTGCGGGACAGAAAAAGACAGAGGTTTATCATTGATGTGCATGAGCGAAACGTGGCCGACGACAACCGTGACAACCGTGACTATCCTGCGGCCATGGCAGATGACCAAATGAAAGTAAACCCGCCATTTGTGCAGCGCAATCTACCATATATTTCACATGTTCCTGCGACGGTAAAAATTTAGTAGAGTCATTAAAGCCAAAATTCAATAAATCGTCTTAAGAACATATGTCAAGAATGCACGTATCACCTTCAGTTTTTCGGTGTGGAAAGCTGGGGCAACGATGCGGCGCTGGTGAGCCCATGCCTCTTCATTGACCATTAGCAGTCCTTTGCCAATGAAATCCTGGTTTCCCTTTTGTTGTAAATGAGACTTTCCATAGTTGTATCTATGCTCGGTCGATAGTATTTCCTTTATCAGTTCTGGTTGGAATACTGCCAGTCGCGCCTCGACGCCCCACCACAGTACGAATCGGAAGAACGGGACATTGGTGGCTTCGTTCAAAATTGGAATTTTGACTAACTTACAAAACAAAGAATACAATTGAATGGATGTATCAGGTATGGGCGAATAAGAGGATGGGACATGTGTCATACATGCAGGTGGGTCACACAAGTGGCATTATGCATGGTGATTCACCACCACATGGAGCCGTTTCTATCCTGCGGCCATGAAAGATGACCAAATGAAAGTAAACCTGTCCATGGTTTCCACAGTTGCACCCGCCATCGCTGCTGCCAAGCATAGCAGGGGTAAAGCTTACAGCTAAGTACGAGATCGAGGTTTCTTACTGTCCTCGGAGGCGAAAGGTTCGTACAGTAGAAGGTAAGAGAAAGAAGGCGGAATAACCAGTACCGGATTTTCCTACAATCGTCGTTAGTTCTGGTGGATTTCTATCCATTTGCAGGTCGATTGGATCTTTCTGAGGACTCTGTCTTTCTTTTTCTTTTAAAGATCGAATTCATAGGCATAGAGTTCTAGAGATTGCAAACTTTTTAAGCGTGCCTGTCTCTTTTGACAACCAGGTAATTCATTTCGCCTTGTCGCATTTGATGGCTTTGGATACAATGGGAATGGTAATGTTTCTGGGCAGAACGGCTTCGTTCTTGAGGTCACAGTCTAGCAGTCTAGCTCGCAGGACGTTTTTTGCAAAACTAGCATTGAAAGAACCTGCAAATGTATGAAAACTCTGGTTCTATTATACTGCATCTTTACATCTTCGGCCGGAAACTCTCGTCGTCCAATTACAGTAAAATCATCTCCATCATCAAATATACCGCTATTTTCGTACATAAACCCTAAGCCAAGTAAGGGTTTCACAGGTCTGATCCATGTTTAATGGCGGTTGCAGGATGAGGAAATCCGGGAGAAAAAGAGCACCTGCTACGAAGATATTGAGAAGTAAGTATTTATTTATTTATGTATATATATTTTTAAAAAAATTTAGTCGCTTTGATAAACACGGCCGAAATGAGGCTTGCACCACATATTATAGAATTTCACTTTTAAGTGCCAGGCCTGAGGTTTTTATTCAACCAAAATTGTCTGGAACCTGCACTTGGCCCTTTTTATCTGAAACATTTCATTTGAAAGCAGCAGACTACAGCGAGAAAGGAACCGTTCTGCACCGTTGAATACTCACTCAATGACCTAAATAGTAAATTGCAGAATGCAAAATACGAAAATACATGATAATTTCACTGACAATTTGAATGCGAACTAATGTATCTGAATGTCTTGATTTCCCGTGTGTTGCAGCTTACAGTAGCTTGCATAAAAATGAATCGATCAGAACAAGCAAGCAAACCTTTTTATAAAGATCTGGGTTCTCGCTCTGCAAGTAGGTCTGATCCATGTTTAATGGCGGTTGCAGGATGAGGAAATCCGGGAGAAAAAGAGCACCTGCTACGAAGATATTGAGAAGTAAGTATTTATTTATTTATGTATATATATTTTTAAAAAAATTTAGTCGCTTTGATAAACACGGCCGAAATGAGAGGAACCGTTCTGCACAATTGAATACTCACTCAACGACCTAAATAGTAAATTGCAGAATGCAAAATACGAAAATACATGATAATTTCACTGACAATTTGAATGCGAACTAATGTATCTGAATGTGTTGATTTCCTGTTGCAGCTTACAGTAGCTTGCATAAAAATGAATCGACCAGAACAAGCAAGCAAACCTTTTTATAAAGATCTGGGTTCTCGCTCTGCAAGGCTGCCAAGGTCCGCCATACAACTAGGCAGAAGCCACCGCCGAGAGCTGAGAGCTATGGTGCAGGATGGAGTGCAGGCCACCGCCGAGAGCTGAGAGCTATGTGCAGGATGGAGTGCAGGATGGAGGATGGAGCGCAAGGAGGATATGAAGAATTAGCAAGCTGAGGGTGAAGGACACGCATTGCTTGCATGCAAGTGAAGCATGCAAATTGACACGCCTCCGGTTTAATAAACCTAGGCCATACCCATTTATTCGTAATGTTAGCCAGCTAACATTAAATGTTAGCCAATTAATGGTATCCCAAAGGTAGCATTAATTCAGGGAGGCGGAAGCTCTATTAATTAACGAAGTGATTTCAGAATATTTGCCTAAGTTTTGAGACCTCATACCTCGAACTGAGGCCAAATAAGACCATCGCTTCAGCTATTGGTTAAATGCAGCGGCAAAGTGGGCCATATCCATATGTTATGGGAAAAACTTTGGTTTAATTTCTGTTTAACCTTCGGTTCCCGTGTCAAACTAATGTAATCGCAGCGAATCGATTACTATAGTCCCTGCCAGGCCTGGAGGGCAGGGACTAATAATGACTTATATTTTATTAAAAAATTAAAAATTAAAAATGTTATTTAATTTATGAAAAAGAATTAACATTAAATTAAATTTTATATATATATTATATATATATTATATATTTATATATATTTTTTAACGTTTAAATTTTATTACATTTTATTTTCTTCTTCTTTTTTTTTAATATTATTTCATTTTATTTTTAACCATTAAATTATTTTATTTTTATATTTTTTATTTTTTTAAATAAGTTTAATTGTTGGTTTTTTTTTTTTTTTTTTTTTTTTTTTAGTTATATATGTTTTTGCTTAGTATGTCTATATATATATATATATATAAAGGAAGATAGCATCAAAGAAGGTCTCTGTGAATGTTTTTGGAACAAGGACGATAATTTCATCATCTAAAGTTGCAATTGGACACTCTATGAATACTGTTGAACATACCTGGCCTAAGAAACATCATAAAAGTCAAGCAAATGACATGTCAAGCACATTCAAGATTATTTCTAAATGGAGGAATTCACGAGAAATAACTAAAACAAATTTTACATGGCATGTTAAAGATAATGAAACCGATGATAGTACAAATATCTATTTATATTGTGGTATGATTAAGTTTTGTAGACCATATGAGGTGATGGCCATAGTACGAGACATATGTTTTGTGCCGAATGTAGACAATGTTTATGCTCTTGCAAAATTGTCCAAGACACATGAAAAGGTTAGATATCATCTCTCAAAAGTCAAGTGTGACACATAAGAAGAATCTACACCATTGTGTGAAGAAATTGTAACTAACATTTGAAATAACATTTTAAGTATGATTATCTATATTTATGTGTTATGCATTATTGTAAGGATCATTAAATTTCTTATAAATGATTGATCATTGACATATTATATTTTGTTTGATAAGATTTTGCTGAGAGTATTTCAATGATACTCGAGGGTATTTATTATTTAGAGCAAAATATTCTGAATGTGATCAGTAGTTTCCATACAGAGACAAAAGAAGAAAAGAGAAGATAACAAAGAGCAACAACCCTTGACACTGCAATAGTACATACAAAAGATCATAAAAATATCCCTAAGGTGGGTCAATCTAGAAAATCTAAGCATGTTTCTTTTGAAGATGTGGAAATTAAAGCTCAAGTTGAAGCTAAAAAATATGTTACCATTAGTGAGGAGAAGATTAAAATTGTTGTTCCAATGGAGAAAAGAAGTAAAACACCAAAAAGAAAAACTGGCCACGAATGTCTCTCTTCTAGTTGATGATGAGGAGTTTTTTTATGTGGAATAAGATATGTTAACTAGTAAGAATAATAAATCAAAAGCTGGCCAATCTGTTAAAATCATAGGCAACAATGAATGTTAAAGTGAAAGTTGTAAAGTGAGCAAATAAATCATAACACTAGGTGATGATTTGGAGGATTGCTATTCAAACAAAAAAAATACCATTTGAGATCAATTGATGAAGAATAAATTAATTAATGGTGGCAAAACATTACAGCTTAGTGTCAATCAATTCTACAGGCTAGATGAAGGATAATCTCAATATCAAATTGGAAAGGCACATCACCTACATGTCCATAATTTGAAAACATTGTTCAGGTACAATCCATATGCACATGTGGTGGATTATTTGGTTCTTGTTAATCCAAATCAAGTTCCCAACATAGAGGTGTTTGATAGGACACTATGTTTTGAATATAAATATTATTGTAACAACCCTGGTGAAAATTCCCTGTAAAAATATATAAGGCCATGGTGATGGGACACATATTCCAAGCTGAATGTTTGGCAAGACATCGTAGGAAGTCTTCATTTAGTTGTTTATGGATAAGAAAATTGGCAAGGTAATGGTTGTTATCGGGAAAACTAGTGTCCATTCAGAGCTGCTAGTCCCACTAAGATGGGTAGCTATCTTAGAAACAAACTAACTAAAGTTACTTGTGTTTTCCTTTATGAGAGATAGATGAGAGAGAAGCAGAGAGTACCAACCTCAGTCTTTCGCTTGGTTGCTTGCATGTTTCCTCCCTCCTTTGATAGAGATTTGCCACTCCTTCCTCACTTGTCTCGCTTCAAAGGAACACCTGTAGAGTCAAAGCAGCATAATACCATCAAAGCATAGAGATCTATAACCATAAACAATATAGTATCAAATATATTAACCATACAAATGCATATATCAATACAAGATTAAAAAATATACAAGAATATGGAGGAAAACTCAAATAGATTTATTGATAGAAGTAGTAGAAGAGAGGATTACAACCCATTGGTCTAACCCAGCGCCATCCTCCTAGCATGAAAGCGTCTTCATCTCATGAAAAGCTAGATAACTCAACACTATGATGTTTCATAGAGAAACCAACATCACGTCTTTACAAAATACAAAATTCCAGCCTTTGGATCTCTAGGATGAGGGATCCATATATAGATATTTGCAGGTGGGTGAGTCAACTTCTGGGATTCTGATTACTGTCATTTCTCTGATAGTTCTTGGTTCCACTTGGATATTTCATGATCTCTTACTCATCCCTGGGCAAATTCAAAGAGGCAAGTGTCAAATGAGCAGTTTCTGGAAGATTCTCTGGGTTCCCACCTAGCAAATTACCTCTGCCATTTGTGTGATCTCACTCATCGCACCCTACAGAAGGGCTTTTCAGTATGCATCGCACCATCTATGTGTAACAGGTGAGATGCATTGCATCTTTAGCATGGAGCAATCTGTATCATCCAAATTTGACTAGTTCTAAGTAGTTTTTTAGGGAGAACTTCTGGGAAATGATGTAATCAGCTGACCTTGTTCCTTTAGGGTATGAAACAACCCTTTTAGGGGCTTAGAAGCCCTTGGTTTATGGACATGTGTGATTGGGGTTGCAGTGCCCAAATATGTCTATAACAGTTGCCCCCTAAAGCATGAGGCCATAAATCTTCTGATGTCGGGTGAAATGCTTTATCATGAGGATCTAAGGTTTTTCGAACTGGAAGGTGACCTGTAATAAGATATAATACAATACATTATCTTCATAAAATTTTCATGATTTAGCTGAGGTGGGCATTCCCATGCTTAGCTTTATAAATTCATTTTCATGTACATAGGACAGACAACCGTCTTTGTGGCACACTGATGATTCTGGTAGAGCCATCATCCCTTAGCTTGGATGATTATCTGTGCAACTATGATGTACATTTCATGTCTTTATTTTCTTGAATATATCACATCCCAGATGGATGAAACTAGATCCGAGGTCTTCAAACTCATTCAATCTTCGCCCGAAGTACAAGTCGATCGATGTGAAAAGATGTTCTGATGTTGAACATGGAAAGATATCGCCTGATTACCAGCCAATGATATACGTTGTTAACAGGTGGAAGAGGAATCACCGATAATGATGATGACCCTCAAGGTACTACAATAAAATTCATGTGGTGTGAATACATGAGTTGATGTCGAACACCACGTAGAATCTTTCGGTCGAAGGCCATTGATGTATACTTGTCGCCGGAAGTGAGAAACTTGCCATTGAGGCATGCAAGCTTCAAAGTGCTAAAAGGGTTGTTCCTAAGTTGACTTCTTGGATAATGAGATGATGTCGACAAGAAGTGACTCGTCGTAGGAAGGCCTTAATGAATCCCACTTCTACGACATGGAATAGAGCAAATGATTTTGCGGAGGTGAAAACGATCTGATGATACAATGTTTAAAGTGGCGGTAATGAAAGAATAGAGCGTGAAGGTCTTGCAATGGATGAGGCGTAAGCTGGGTTGGTGAATTCTCTGAGCGACTTCTCCTGAACATATTGGTGACACTCAAATGGATTGGTAGCATTAACCCCAAAAATGGATGGTATGGAGGACCAATGGTGATATGACCAGTGAATGGAATAACCCAACTCGACTCAATCATGGTGATGGAGTGAAAGTGTCATGTTCAAGAGTGACCTACTACCAATAAAGTTTCTTCAAGTTTTCTTCCCAATTTTTCCCCAATCATTTCTAACCAGTACCTCTTTATTTTTGTCAATCTCGAGGAGGATAACATATGCTTGTTCTATAATTTGCCGTTCGGGCAAACCTGTCGCTATGGTTTAACGAGCCTAGCGATAGTGAAACTCGCTCTTGTCTGTAATGGACAAGTTTGTCGCTATTATTTTAACGAGTTTAACGACAAAGATAACTCAGTCCTTTTCAATTTTAGAGAGTCTGAAAAGAGATGGAAAGGAAACTCGAGTAATCATTTTTCGTAGTATAATCCCTTAAGTCTGAAAAAGTATAAAATGGTACGAAGGGGATGACTTTTCCGATCACTTTAACGAGCCGAAAAAGACAAGTGCTTGATCTTTTTGTGTAATGATCCCTCAGGTCCAAAAAGATTAAAATCTAGAGGAGGGATGGCACTTCCAATGACTTTAACGAGCTGGAGAGGCCAATTTCTCAGCAATCTTTTTATATTTTACGAGTTTAAAAAGAGCTTAAAAGAGACTAGTCTTCGAGGAACGAGTGATATTTTCGAGTAGCAGTTGGTTCCAGGTAAGGTTTGGAACTTTTCAATCACGACAATGTAAATAAAGTGGCTAACAGAATCACTCTTTGCAGTTGTTCCTCAAAAGGGTAAACAATCAAGTGGATGTGAATGATCGGCTAAAAGGTGGAGGTGATGGTAAGAACACGACCAAGGCTCAAAAGCTGATAGTAATGCAATCGCAAAGGTTATTTACCGGAAGTGAGTTCATTTTTTAATGAGCTTAAACTCTGGGGGAACATATGCTCATAACTAGGTTTATTTTTTAACGAGCTTGAACTTTGTGGAAACATTGCTTGTGATAATAGTCAAAGATGTTCGATTCACCATTAACACTATGTTCTCTTGACGGTTGTACTTCTTGTTCAATTGCTCCATCAAACTGATTAGAAATGTAATACATGCTTGAAAATGAGTAAAAAAATAATACCTTACTTGAGTTATGTGAGCAATAACATAAAAGTAGTTTTTACCTCTCATTTTACCATTTCATTCAAATTTGGTATTGTTAGAGCTCTGGAGATGTTTTTCCCCCTCGATTTTCATCAGCTGATTCTAGGAGATTCTGTAGATGATTTTCGGCATTGTTTGGACTAGGTAGGAGCTAAACCTAAGCTCTTCAATTACATTCTTTCCTTTTCTGATTCTGAGCATGCTTTCCTTCTTTTCTGAGCCTCTGGGGTTTGAACATTTCATTCTCTCCCCATCGCACCTAGTACACATCGAAAGGTGCGATGCATACTGAGCTGGCCATTGGCTAGTCAGTATGCATCCCACCCAGTACACAGCGAGGGTGCGATGGGTGCAAGGAGGAAATTTTATGCACCGATTTTTTGATAGAATTTTTGCTTGTCTTTGGCCAAATTAGGATCGTAATTCTTATCTTATTTGTTTTCTAGAGATTTATCAGAGCAAGATGGTAGTTACATGGCGTGAATGTGAGCATGAAGAGGAGGATATGATTGTCTTACATGATCTGCGTATGGTAACTGCATTGCAGAACTGTGGCTTGCTCAAGTTCTTCCGCATATCTAGCATGAGGCAACAAATCAACTTGTTGCAATATCTTCTCACTGCCTGGGATCCTACCAACCAAGTGTTCCAGATTAGAGGTAAATCCATCCCTTTGACTATTGAGGATGTCTACTTTTTGACCAGTTTGTCGAGGCGTGGTGCCCCTCTCCCATTATCAGGTTCCACCCATGGGGGCAAATCCGTGAGGGATTACATTCGTCGATATTGTAGAGATGGATCTCAGCTGAGCAAGGATGGCAAGTTCAGTATTAGAGATGTTACTAACCAGTCCTTAAGGGATGTCTTATTCACCTTTGCTAGATTGGCTGGCAGCGCGGCTCTTCACTTGGCCAACAGATCCTATATGCAGTATGCCTTGGAATGCCTTGAACCAAAGGTATTCAACTGGTGTGATGCAGTAATTTCAATGATAAAAGAACAGCTTACCAAGATGAAAAACGGAAGATCCAAGAACTTTGGTTATGGTTCTATTCTGACCGCTTTTGCCTTGGAGAGGATCCCACTGATGCAGCCATAGTACATTTCACTCGGAATGCCAGCATCGACAGAGCCACGATTGCAGAGATGGGTTGACCTTATGGCCAGACATGCTGGTCAATCGCAGATTTCATTCTCTGATGCCTTCTTCAAGTGGTTCAACCATCAGCAGATGGTGTATGCCAAGTATCCATATTTCGGGATGGATTTCCGGCGTGACCCAGATTTGGTACTGCCGGCTGGCAAGTAGTGGGGTGTCATCGGTAAAAATATTTGACCATATCTCTCTTTACTGCTTTTATAATGTTCTTGTTTTTTTTTAAATGTTATAAAGACTAATCAAACCCATGTATTTGTTTAGATATTGGACCAGTGCGACCAGCAGTGCGCCCGAGGGTAGCAGCTGCCATTCTAGCAAGAGAGGCTATAGGGAGTGCTATCCTTCGCGATCTGGATGTAGCCGAGACCTTTGCAGTATTGCAGGATTAGATCGAGGGCGTCACCCTTGGTATTTCGGATGTGAGGACCGACGAGTTACCTCTAAGATTATAGCGCCATACTACTGGCATGCTAAGTCGATGGACTAAGCTCCTGCATATGATCGCACAGGTGGTGACTTGTTATCACCAACACCATTAGTCTAGGGTGCTTTCCTGCATTTTTGAGTTTTTGGGTCATGTGACTGATTTTGTCCTGGACATAGAACATTTTGTAAAAACTATAAATAGTTATATATATTTTCGATTTTTGGAGCTTTATTTTGGTTAAGTTATATGATCCTGATGCAAATGTTGATGAAATTCCTTTCTTTTATAAATGTTGCAAATGTCTATCTAACACATAATTTGCTAATGAATCAGTTAATTTGTTTAAGCTTTTGCAAATGTGTTGATATTGAATAGAATCAAACTGCCTTTCCAAAATCCCGACCCTTAGGAACATACGATAGATAGCTAGATTCTGAACGGAATAGATGCCAGTAAGTTGTAGGATGACGAGTTGCGAGTCTAGCCTGACAAAAAATCTAAGTTTCCCATGTGTGATGGCATCAGAGAGAAGTTCTATCAACGTGCTATACTCAGTGATGTTATTCATTGACTGACCAATACATACACCTCTGAAACTCACTAACTCGCCGCTTGGATAAAAAATGGCCCAGGCTGTAGAAGATATGTTCTGCATACTGCAACTAGCTCCATTGACATATCAAACAAATGATTCCAATAGGTTCGACATCTGAAACAAATGTAAAATTTGATTACCTAACCAAAATGATCACTCTTGATGAAAACAAAAATGTAACAAAAACATATGAATAGATTACTATGCTTAGTCAAGCATAGTAACACTTAAGGTACAACCTGTTTTGGGGTTTTGACAGTGGAATCCCATTATAATCTACTAGCTCATAGGCTCCTTTTGCTAATACACGCTTAACAATGTAGGGACCCATCCACAAATACTAGAACTTACCTGCTCCCAATTTATCGGATTCCTAATCGTAAAGTAAGACTAGGTCACCTTCTGAGAAGACATGGGGTTTGACATTCTTATCAAATTGCACCTTGACTCATTTCTTATGCACTTTGTTAGCCAAGGTGGCGTCACAATGGGTTTCATCCAGTTGAATTAAGTCCAAGAAACGAGCCTCTTCCTCTAAAGTTCCGAGGAGAAGGTTGACTGCAAGCTTGAGAGATGAAATTTCACACTGAACTGGTAAGACCACTTCCAGGCCATACACCAGCTGAAAGGGTGTAAATCCAGTTGCATTTCTTACGGATGTCTGGTATGCCCACAAGGCCGAGTACAGGATTAGGTGCCAACTTTGTTTATGGACTCCAATCATCCTCTGTAGCATGTGTTTTAGGACTTTGTTGATCGCCTCAACTTATCAGTTAGCTTGTGGATAATACGGAGTAGAACTATCGTGGGACAGTCCTAATTTGGCAGGCAATTCAACCATCAGGTGATTGTGGAAATGCGATCCACGATTTGTGACTATAGCTTGTGGAACACCGAATCTAGAGACTACATGATTGAAAAAGAAAAGAGCAGTCGTTTCACCGCTATTGTTTAATGTAGGCATCGCCTTGGCCCATTTTCTAAAATAGTCAACTGCGATTCTGATATACCCATGCCCCCCAGCCGAGGTGGGGTTACATGTCATGAAATATATGCCCCGTTTGGCAAATGGCCCAACAGCAACTACTGGATGTAGAGGTGCGGGTGGTATTCTGGTTTTGCGGTCAAAGATTTGACAAGCATGGCAACTTCTGACTGTGGTTATGCAATCTTTGAACATTGTTGGAAAGAAATAACTTGCTCATTAGATCTATTTTGTCGTAGCGTAACCAAATTGATGCCCCCCACACACACCTGAATGACAATCATTCAGGACTTTCATGGGTGAGGCACCTTCGCAGAACTGTATCGATACCTCGACGGTAAAGTGTATCACCAATGAGCATGTAGTCTTTTTCTTGGTATCGAGTACATCGTTGTTCTGAGCGAGATGTATTAGGCCTATATGTTTGGGTTTGGAGATAGATGATTATATCTCCATACCATGAATCGCTCAATGATATCAGAAACAAAGATTCATCCACGATTGATTCTTTGGATGTTGAATCGTTGGACGGCGATGGGAAGTCGCATAGTAACTCCGCGAAAACCAGAGATTTCTTTGGTTTGGATTTTACAAATTCCAGATCAAACTCTTGCAAAATTTTTATCCATTTTGAATATTTTCCTGCAAGTAATTGACGCAACAGAATGTAAGTCATAGGGTTGCAATCTGACAAAATGGAAGTTTTGCGAAAGAGGATATAGTGTTGAAATCTTTGTACTGCTTGAGCAGCTACAAGAGCTATATTTTCAACATAAGAATACCTACTTCCTGTATCATTTAAGTTTTGACTTAAATAATAGACTGGATGTTCGATTCTGTTGTCTTCTTGAACTAAAACCATTGCGATGGTTGTATTTGCTGCAGCTAGAAACAGGTTAAAGTCTTTTTGATAATCAGGAGCATACATTAATGATGCTCTTATTAGGAACTCCTTTAAAGCATCAAAGGAAGCTTGCGTGACCTGATCCCAGTTAAAGGGCACTTTTTTTTCAAAATACGCGTATAACCTTTAGCAAGTTCGGTGTAATTTGGAATGAACCTCCTCAGAAAGTTTTCTTTCCCTTGGAGTTTCTGAATCTGAAGCAAACTTGAAGGTCAAGGCATATCGATGATTGCTTGAACCTTACATGGGTCAAGATGAATCCTATCCTTTGAAATCACAAAGCCATGTAAATGACCAGAGCCGACACAAAACACACACTTGTGCGGATTGATTCGTATCTTGTAGTATCGACAACGTAGAAATATAACTCTTAAATGCTGCGGATGATCAGTCTGCCTACGCGAATGAGCTAGAAGATCGTCGAGATATGGTTGAACGATGTTCTTGATGTCATGGAAGGCATAATTCATAGCCCTCCGAAAAGTTGCCCCTATGTTCTTCAAACCGAAAGGTAACTTGCGGTACGCGAATGTGCCCCATGGACATATAAAGGCAGTCTTCGACTGGTCCTATGGGCAGATATTAATTTGATTATACTTAGAAAATCCATCCATGAAGGAAAATATTTCGCATCCGGCGCATTCGTCAATTATCTAGTCGATGAAGGGTGTAGGGTAGTTGTCTTTTGGACAAGCTTGTTTTACATCCCTGTAATCAACGCACACTCTAATTGTTCCTTGTTTTTTCATCACAGGAACAATATTCGATAAGCTAGAGAAACTGGGTAAATAAAACCAACGTGTAAAATTTTTTCAACTTCCACCTGGATGGCAGTGGCTTTCTTTGGGTGCACCTACCAAAGTCGTTGTCGTACTAGTTTGACATCTGGATACATCTTGATTTCGTGTTCAACTATACTCGAGTCAGTGCCTGGCATTTCTTCATATGACCATGCAAAGACATCTCTGAACTTGCGAAAGAGAGCGTAATATATTTCCAGTTCTGAAGAAAAACAAGATTTTCTGACATGAATATTCTCCACTACATCTGGTTTGGTCGAGATATTTATGGCGATAGTTTCTTCAATATTGGACAAATTTTGCTTGGAATCCATCGTATTTACAGTACTTGATAGAAATCAAAAACTAAAGGATGATTAAGGCTACTGGAATAATATTTGTGGTAATCCAGAAGATGGGAACGATGGTGGTGATCTTCCCATGGTGCCTCTCCTATCATAATTGATTTAATGATTCCTTCGTCTATAGATTGTACATGTGACCAAGGATCTGAAGAGGTGCCATATTCCTTAGACCTATCTACTTAAACACTCGATGAGCGTTGATTTGGGTTTGCCGTCCAGGCCGAGAAAATTGATTGCTACAATATTTCTATTGGGCTTGGAGGCAATACATAGCAATTATCCATGCTATCATCATGTCTGGAAATCTTTTGAACCTCTATAGATATAGAAGATATCATGTTGTAGGTTTCCACCATGGCCATTTCCGCTAGATTATTCAGAGGTGGTAGGGCAAGAGTACCCATTAAGGTAGGGTCTTTTAGGATGCCTACTCTGATATTTTGAAGCGATTGAGAGCTTCCATGGATCATTGGAATGCTTCTCATAACTTGTGAACTATTCAGGAGGAAGGTTTTTTTATCAACGATTGTAATTCCTCCTTGAAAAAGAAATGCAATATTTCTAAAGTATGTTGACAAAACTGCAGCCATAGCATAAATCTAGGGCCTTCCCAGCAGGATATTGTAATTGAGGTTTCCATCGATAACTTCGACGTCAATTTCTACTGTCTTGCCCCTCAGTTCAACTTGAAAGCTACTTAATATCACGTACGAGGTGTATGTTCGTCCATTGAATGCCTTTAACATCATTGACGATCGCGATAGGGTTGGTGAGCCTAAATTTTTCCAACAATTCATTGACATAATGCATGTAGATGCCCCCTCATCAATAATTGTTCGATGAACAGTTTTGTTGAGGGCTTTCACTTGGATGAGGAAAGCGAGTTGAGCTAGTAACTGAGGTTCATATCCTTTATGATTAAAGGCCACAAGATTGGAATCTGCTCGGTCAATCCCAGCTATTGCTGATAATAGAGCCTGTTTTTGGGGGGGCAATTTTGTAGTACTTGAAGTGTCGACATAGCGGATGGCGATTGGGCTATATCCTCCACTATATTATAATTCTATGCTGCTCTGGCATGAGGATTAAATTTCGATTTGTGTACTACTCCCTTTGGCGACTTTATCGTTAGCTCAGGAATGATGGGTGGCGCAACTTCGGTCGAAGTTGTTATTGAACTACTAGGTTTATTAGTAGCCTTGTTGTTCGACAGCTGTGGATTCCCATAATCTTTATTCCTGTCGATATCAAAGCATCATTTTGTCGTTTCGAAATCAACGACATAAGCACTTGGGATGGGGAAGCATTGTCGCTAGCAACCAGATTGGTTTCTGTGTTTGGAAACGGGTCGATCAATACCACTGAGGTTTTTGAACTCTTAAAAAACTTCTTAATCTCAGCTTTATGTGGACAATCTCTCATCCAATGGTCTTCATCACATATGTGACATGGCCGATTAGGTTTCTTTTGCCCAGAAGGGTTTTCAAAAGATTTTTCAGGAGACGAATCATCCTGTTTCTTCCTTTTTCTTTTCCATTTCTTCTTGTCCCTTGGTTGCTACAGTTCTTTGCCTTTGTCGGTCGACATAGAATTAACCTCCAAGGCAGGAAGTTTGTCATTTTCCTTTTTACTGGAAACTGCAAGGGCTTTGCCAGACGAGGCCTTCGCAATTTGCATATTGGAGGTACCAATCACGCCATCATTGGCATGCCAATCCCTGTTCGATTTAGGAGGAGGAGTGTTGAGGGAAATGTTCCCCTAGGGCTTTTGGGTTGAAACCCTAGCAGACTGAAAGTTGTCTATAAAGAGAAACACACATTCAGACAACCATTATGCTTTTATAAGCAAATTCTATAGTAAGAGAGGCGTACCTTAGGTCCTACATTTGAGAAGGTCCTTTAGGTTCCAAACCCTTCTTCAAGTCCCTTTCGCTCCTTTGTCTTGCAAAACAACCAATTCCAAAGAACACAGCAGTATATGGACAAAATCTTATAAAGAAATCATCTTCATGTTATAAAGAAAGGTAGTTAGTTATGAACTTTAAACAACCATTCACATATGAATTCCAACATGAATATCATAAACATAAAGAGGATTTATATCAGGAACCAAGACGTATTTCTTTTATTATAGACAAATAAAATGCATAAAAGGAATAATTTCACTTGAGTAACCTTTCGCAGGCTCCAAGAAAATCTTCCTTCCGGATCTGTCCAGCCTCAAGCCTTTAGCAAACTCCTTCCATGACTCAGTCCATGATGTCATAAGTAGTGGATGAACATCAACACACAAGGAAACAAGGGTTTCCTGTACAAATGGGGGAGGTGTAGAAGGAACAAGGGTCTTCAGACCTGGTTAGGGGAAAAATCTCAGTATAATAACCTTTTTCTCTCTTCTCTCCTCCCTTAGGCCTTCCCTTTGAGGTCTTTTTATACCTCTCCCAAAGTAGTTTTTTAGTTGGGAGTTGGTTGGGAACAGTTGGGCCACGGGCACTAACAGGTGATTAGCAGGTAAAACTCCCGATCTCCGCCGGAAAATAAGGAGTTTTATATTTTTTTTAAGTGTTTTAATACATATACGCGGGTTGGGTATATGCCTACCGGCGTATACACGCGTTTAACTCAGGGCAATGTCACGTATAAGGAATAAAACACTGTTTTTTAAATTTTGGACTAGGTCTGGAAGGAGGGGTTTCCCTAGGCCATGAGCGCAGCATCACAAACCATAATAGTGAGATTTGGAGCTATAATAGTTAGATGTCTCCACAATGAAGTCATCTATTTCTCCAGATCTCCAAAAAGTCTTGGAAAATCATTCCAAGGTATTTGAGACTCCCAAAGGTCTCCCACCTATTTGTGATCATGATGATGCTATTCATCTGATTCTAGGAGGTGTTCCTCAAAACATCAGGTCATACAGATATCCCTATTCCTGAAAGATTGAATTTGAATGTATGGTTGCAGAAATGCTTGAGGCTAGCATAATTCAACCTAGTCAAAGTTCTTTCTCTGCTCTAGTAGTATTGGTGCACAAGAAGGATGGATCATGGCACATGTGTCGGGATTATAGGGAGGTCAACAAGCTCACTATTAAAGGTAAGTTCCCCATCTCTATCATTGATGAATTACTGGATGAATTGCATGGATGATTTTTACTTCACCAAGTTGGATCTTCATTCAGGATATCATCAAATCAAAATGAAGACTAAAGACATTCCAAAAACAATATTTAGAAATCATGAGGGTCATTATGAATTTTTGGTCATGCCTTTTGGCCTTACCAATGCACCTTCTGCATTTCAAGGTTTGATGAATTCCATTTCCAAACCCTTCTTTGGAAAATTTGTGTTAGTATTTTTTGATGATATACTAATCTACAACAAGTCTTGGAAGGATCATGTTGAACATTTTGACAGGGTGCTACAACTATTGCAGGCGAAACAATTATATGAAAAATGATCCAAATGTTTCTTTGGAGTAGAAGAGGTGGAATATCTGGGTCATATTGTTTCTCATGAAGGAGTTAAGGTAGACCCTAGCAAAATTAAAGCCATTAAGGAATGGAAAATCCCCACATCCATAAAGCATCTACGAGGATTTCTCAGGGTTGACAAGGTATTATCACAATTTTGTTAAGGATTATGGGAGAATAGTAGCACCTCTAACAATATTATTGAACAAAGATGCATTTTCATGGACTCTAGAAGCAATAAAGGCCTTCGAACATCTTAAAGAGGCAATGTGCCAAGCACTGGTCTTAGCTACACCAAAATTCACAAAAACCTTTATTGTGTAATGTGATGCTTCAAGAAATGGAATTGATGTTGTTTTAATGCAATATTAAATACCAATTGCTTTTGAAAGTCATTCAATCAAGGGAAAGCGTTTACGCAAAGCTATTTATGAGAAGGAGCTATTGGCAATACTACATGCACTTAAGAAATGGCGACCCTACCTAATTGGAAGACACTTCAAGGTAAAAATGGATCATGATAGCCTTAAATACTTTTTAGAACAAAGATTATCCTCTGAAGAGCTGCAAAAGTGTGTCACAAAGATGTTGGGTTATGACTTTGAAATCATCTACAGAAAAGGGAATCAAAATGTGGTGGCAGATGCACTCTCAAGAAACGATGAGGATGTGGAAGCATTGTTGAGCGCCATTTCTATTATCCAACTAGATTGGATAAATGAAGCAAGGGAGGAATGGAAGAATGATGAAGAAGTGTGGGCACTTATTTGAAAGTTACAACAATATTCCAGTACATTTGACACATTTAGCTGGAAAAATGATTTGTTATGGTACAAAGATCACTTATACCTCTGTAAGAATTCCCAACTCAAACAAAAGATCCTTATGGAATTGTACACTTCTCCCTTAGGAGGGCACTCATGATTTTCAAAAACTGACCACAGGGTTAAGAAGGAATTGTTTTGGGATGGCCTTAAATTGGATATTCAAAAGTTTTTGGTGGAATGTTTTGTTTGCCAACAAAATAAACAATTAAGACCCCGGGTCTATTAGAACCTTTATCCATTCCAAGCCAACGTTTGGAGGATGTTTCAATGGATTTTATAACAGGTTTACCCAAATCTTAGGGAAAGAGTGTCATCATGGTAGTAGTTGACAGAATTACCAAGTATGCACACTTTTGTGCATTATCACATCCATTTAAAGCCAGTACAATTTCTACTACATTTATGGAAGCAATTCAAAAGGTACATGGAAACCCAAATATTATTGTAAGTGACAAAGATCCCATTTTGACTGGAAATGTTTGGACAAAATTATTTTCTTGTGTTGGTACGTAGTTAGCTCATAGCTCATCTTATCATCCTCAATTTGATGGGCAAACTTAGTAAACAAATATTTGGAAGGATATTTTTGTTGCTTTGTATCTGATAAAAGAACACAATGGGTCAAATGGTTGCTTCTGGCTGAATGGTGGTATAACACTTCCTTCCATACAGCAACAAAAATGACCCCATTTATGGCACTTTATTGATATAAGCCACCATCCATCACATCATATTTAAGAGAAAATTCTAAGGTTGAAGCAGTGGAACATCACATCAAGCATCAACAACATGTCCTCCAACTCTTAAAGGATAACCTCCTCTTGGCACATAATAGAATGAAACAACAGGCGGATCAACATCGTAGTGAAAAAAGTTTTGATGTAGGTGATTGGGTATTCCTACGGCTATAACCATATAGACAAATGTCCATCAAACAAGCTAAGAAGGATAATAAATTATCACCAAAGTATTATGGTCCATACAAGGTGTTGCAAAAGATTGGTACTATGGCAAACAAATTAGAGCTTCCTACAGCTTCTCGAGTGCACCCAGTTTTCCATGTTTCATGTTTAAAGAAGGTTATAGATGACAAGGTCCGAGTTCAAACAATATTGACAAAACCTTGCGATGAAGGAAAAATTATATTGGAACCGGAAGAAGTCACAAAAACAAGAACTTGACAGTTACGAAATCGATCAATTTCGAAGTATCTCATCAAGTGGAAGAACTTATCCGCCAAAGATTCCACATGGGAGAATGAGAATTTTATATAGAAGCATCCACAACTACTCAAGTGTTGAGAAAAACACTTTTTTGAAGGAGAGGGGCATGTTAGGTCCCTATAATACTAGTGATTACCCCATTACTAGTGTAGTTGTATCCCTTATTAATATTGTTGTGCCTCTATTGACCCCATATTGTTATTACTGTGCCCCATAGAATCCCTCTATTGTTATTTTTGTGACTTTATATTATTATTGTTAGGATGGTTGGGTTATATTGTGACTCCTTAGACTCCTATATATAGAAAGGAGGTTTTGTCATTTGAATCATCAAAGAATTGTTCATTTATGTAATGTAAAGGAGGTTTCCCCCTTGAAGAGGTTGAATTCTAAGGTGTTCATCTATCTTTTCTATCTTTTTGTGAGTTGGTTTCATAACAAAAACATTCCTATTTCAAATCATAATCATACTCCTGAAAATGAATAAGCTATTTAGTGTAGCCCAACATAAGTCTTTGAATTTACTAACGATCAACTCCAAACTATACTACCCATTAATCATTAGTTTGTGAGAGCTCTTGGTTTTCTCCCTGTGATTTTGATTTTACCTTATAAGCCTATAAGAAAAGAACTAAATCCTAGTATTGTGCTTGTGTTTTGGTGAAATATTTGGTTAATGCAACCCTTGAATACTTCGTTCATCCTGTAGAGAAATGAGGGGAACCTCCACCTATTGAGGAGAATCTAGACAATGAAGGAGAAGATTTTTAGTTTTTTGACAAGGAACACCGATATCACATTGTAGATCCTAACAGTGAGGGTCAAGATTCTTCATATTCAAAAGAAGAGGAAGAGGACATAGACAAATACATGGCTAATGTAGATTTTGATTGGATGGTCAAAGGGTGACTCACTCTTCCGACCAATCTTCACAAGATTCCCAAAAATCTAGAAATGTTGTTGTCAAAATTGAATATGGACAAGAAGATTAAATACGAAGATCATATAGAGTAGTTTTACATGCATCTACGGGTGCATGAGGTACACTTCAATGATGTTTTCCTTTGACTCTTTCATTATTCCTTAGAACATAGAGCATCTGTATGGTCTAATAGTCTTCTATCCAATTCAATTTGAAACTCGAGGGAGTTTAAGAAGTTGTTTCTAGAAACAAAATTGATGATAAAACTCCCACGATGTTGTTGAAAGAACTTGGGAATTTGAAAGTGGGGGGAAAATAAAGAATCAAATATTTAAATCATATTTTTATGCAATTATATTATAATTTCCCCATGGATGCGTGACCTCATGATGATGTCACTAGTGATTATTAGACATCTTCCATTCCCATTAACATTTTCGTTTTTGTCAAGAGAGTTGTGAAGAAAACATCGGCCTTGAACTTTTGAGAATCTCTCACTGTAGAGATATTTTTAATCCATTGGATTCATCGTAGATGGTGATGATTCCAAAGACACCAAGGAAGCTAGTAACAAAAACTAGGCCTCTTCTAGCAAAACATAGGACACAGACTCTTTTGACATCAAAATCTTGAACGAGTCTCTAAGGTTTCTCAAGAATGAACTTTCAGAATTGAAGAGGTAAAAAAAATATGCATATACTACCAACAACAAGTCTTCTATGCCACCATGCTTCAAATGAAATAACTCACAATAGGAAAAATATGCTCAGAGTTTCAACATAGTGTTCTACATTGAAAGTTTGGGCATGGACAATTTTTGCACCTTCCATCAAGAGAGACATTCTAAAAAGACCTACCCACATTAGAATCAAAATATGAACACTATGATGATGAGTCTCATTGACACATTATCAACAGAGGAATAGTATGAGAAGAATAAAGATACAAGCGAACCTACCACAACTTAAGATTGTTCGAGTGTTTGCCATTCACTAACCATGTTCAATATTATTTACAATGTTGACCAATAAAGTGTTGATCGGTCAATAATGAGTGAAGCTCCATGCAAGTAGTCAGTTGATCATTACAATCTAAGGAGAAAAAAGGTCATATTTTTGAGAAGGATATTGAGAAGTAGTTGTTAGGTAGAATTATTCCACGTTCTAATCCGGATCAAAATTCAAAAAACAAATCTAGATGGAAGCCTTCTTCAAAGAACACTTTGAGCAGCAGCAAAAAAAATTACACCACTCCTGTTGCAGTAGATAAATTTACACCGCCTGAATTATCAGCACAACCTATCAGGATGTTAAACACTCTTTACAACACTACTAAAGACATGAAGAGAGCTTGTGCTAATGTTTCACTCTTCGAGCTCACAAGCATAACAGGCCAATGTGAACTAATTCTTCAAGCACTCTCAATGCACAATATGATAGGTAAAGAGGTTTTTTCATCACAGCTAATGTCCAGTAACTCTTGTGATATCCTCGAATCTATTTTAGATGTTGTAAATTTAAATTCGAACACCGAATTCCCGCCATTTTTGTTAATGTTTAAAATTTTCAATTTTAATGTTCACAACTATTTAGTTCATTCCAATGCATCCGCAAATGTTATTCCATTATTGATTGCTAAGAAAATCAACGCACAATGGGATAAAACTGATGCACAGATTATACAACTAGATAGATCATTTATCCAAGCTATCGATGAACTCAATAATGTTATTATCCATTTTTCATCTACTCATAGTGTTCCCAAAGTATAAATATTGTATTTTTGGACATCCCAAAAGCCTACGGATTATTGTTAAGCAGAGATTGCTCCAATGAACTTCAAGGATACTTTGTGATGGACTGTTCTCATTTATGGCTTTCGTATAGTGGTAGAAATAATTAGCTTTCAGTTGATAGTGAGCCCTACATGAAATTTACCGTCACAAATCTTGAAGGAAAAAAATGAATGAATTGGCTTCACAAAATTGATCTTCAAAAATTTCTTTATGGAAGTAGATCACGGATGTTATCTAATTGAACCTTCACCAATACCACTAGATGAACAATTGGAACTCCTTCCTATAGATCTAACTAGAGGTAATGACCACTATAGAATAGATGTAGGTAATACTAGTGTAGGACATAGCTCCAACATTTCTAATTCCTGGATTTTATATTTTGACAATTTAAAAAATGCATGAGAGATCTAGAGTTGGTTGCTCTTTATTAGACCCACAATAGAAAAAAATATGATCTCTTGTTACTTGGATTTTGAGTACACTTAAAATTTCACAAAATAGGAATCACTCATCCTGGGTCTAAGGAAAGCCATCAACCTCAAAGTTCGGGTTCTCAAGCCAATAAGTGACTCTGAAATTATCGTACGATAGTTACAACATACGATACCTATGGGTCACCTAATCCCGAAGGTTATGAACAAAAGGTATGGCATTTAATTTCACAATTCCAAGTTATCAATATTGTTTATGTTTGTAGAATACTTAATGTTGTTGTAGAAATAATACTTAATGCTATTGCAGACACATTAGAAAATGTTGCTGCTAGGTTGTCATTGCTCAGCAATAGTTTTGATATTGAAATTCTTTATAAGCCATATGTAGCTGATAATATCACTAACATTCATATTTTGAATGATGAACAACAAATACTAGAATTTATAGTGGAGGTTGATGTTTTCGAGGTGTTAGTGTCAAATTTATTGGAAGGTACACCAAAAATATTTCACTTAAGTCACTAGGTGACAAGCGACCCTACAACAAGTTGATGGTTTCTTATGATTCAGATTTACAGTAAAAATGGAAAACCTGCAACAAAAGTATAAACGATCCAGAATAGAAAGTATTAGTAAAGATGTCCAATGAAATAACCCAAATGGAAAGACTTTAATTGAATAAATTCTTTATTAAAAACACATGGTGAAGGAGATCTACAAAAGGCTCTATAAATCCTACTTTGTGGGATGGTTCTTTTAATGTCCTTGATGCTCCAGAAAATGATCTTCTCTCTCAATATGTGAAAAACCCAAACAAAAATGTGGAGAACTCTAATGGGATCTGAAAAGAAAAAATATGATAATGGTGATGATGATTATGATCGTGGTCAAGAATGAATGGAAAACCCTCCTATTTATAAAAAAATACTGAGTTAATCTTGAAAATGGAGAATAATAAAATAATATTAACCAAATCAATATCTAACCACTTGGAATACTTTATTTTATTTATTAGAGAGGGTAGAGACATTTAACATTGTTTAATATCTTTATTTAGAAATAATTAAAAAATAAAATTATTTATTAATTATTTCACGAGAATTAAAGAAATGTGTGAAATTGAAAAATTATTAAATAGTGATTTAACAATTATTCCAAAAATGGAATTAAGGAATATTAAATAAATAGCGATGTTAATTAGGTATCCTAAGGGATTTAGTTAAATGTGACAAAGAATAATATTTAAATAATTATTTAATAATATCCTAGAGAAAAATAAATAAATAATGATTTATCTAATTTTTTTTTAAAAGTAAGAGACGAACCTTCTATTAATCAAAGTAAGTTACATAATATACAGAAATCCCCAAACAGCAGAGCGGCAAGGATCCAAAAGGACAAAAGCCTCTAGGCCATAAAAGTAATAGCGATAGCCTCACATGCACAACAACAATAGAACGAGAGTCCAGAACAGAGGGCAGTGAGTAGCTAGCACAAGAAACCCCACTAAGGAGGACCAGGAACCAATCCAAAGGTTAGCATGGAAAACGCAAGACAGTGGTTTCCCTCTTCCCAAACCACCATGCATCAACCCCTTAATGGAACCGCTAGCACTAGCCATTTAAAGGTAAGGGATCCATGACCGTGGTGACTCGGAGTGCCGGGCCCACAGAGGGACCCCCATGGCGAAGTGGCACCTGGATGACCATCCCACCAACAACTTAAGATGGGGACCACCAGATCGGATCAGGTTCAGAACCTTTGAGTAACCTACTTGAAAAATCCCGACCATTGAGAGAGGCACCCCGATCCCATGCCCCTTGAAAATATCACACATCCGAGATGCACGGGGGTTGACTGCGGGATGAGAGTGGTTTTCTCTCTCATATCGATGCCACATGTCACAACCTGAGTTGAATCGCATGCCGCATCCTCTAAAATTGATACCATTTAGATCCTGCACGAAAAACTACTTGTGGTTTTGCGATCAATAAGTCGCCAAAAGAGGATCGTCCGATTAATCCTGCCGGCTAATTTGAATCCAACCAATCTGAGCTGACCAAGAGTAGTCTCCATTAGGGACCCACTGAGCTAAAAGAGTAGTGGCAACCCAATAATGTCAATGATTGACTCAGAGCCTGCATCCATCATTCCTTTGAACATAACACTAAGTCAAGTTAGGATATGTCTTCACAACCCCTATCCCTGTGTCAGACCTGTCCATCCACAAACCCCAATCTAGATTTTCCTGGTGACACAGTCCTCCCGCAACTTCCCTGCTAGAAGTGAATCCCATGGATACAACGAATCCATGTGTCCATTGGCCACGCCTTCATTGGCCAACCTATCTGCGAGCTTATTAGCCTTCCTCCTAACATGTACAAATCTTATTGTTTTAAGGAGTCGTAAGTGAGACTCGATACGGTGAAACACCTACAACAGGTTCCAGTGCTTTGACAATTTATCTAGCGAGGCTCCATTTTGAATCTTCTTGGCAGCTTTTATGAACAATTCTAAATCTGCTTTAGTTATAACATTCCGTAAATTTGCTTCCACTGGGATCTCCATACATTGATGGAGTGCCAAAATATCAGCCATGTTATTCATACCCCTTTCCAGGTGGCCATGGAAAATGTATTTTGTCAGCCCCTCAGAATCCCTTATGGCACCCCCAAAGCCAGCTTCCCTCAGATTGTCCTTGGAAGATCCATCAATATTAACTTTGAAGAAGCCCTATGGAGGGGGCTGCCATCCTCAATCCCTAGTGTTAATATTTCTCACATTCTTCCTTATTTCTTGAGGATTGAGGGACTGAAGACCCATATTGTTAATAATGTGCACTTCATGAGGTAGAGGAGGGTCTGAAGGGTTTGTTCTCAAAATGCTCCTAACTATTTCGTTGAGTTGTTTCAAAATCTAATTGATGATAAGAGGGGTTCTCTCGCTTTATCTTTGAAGATCCACATGTTCCGTTCTTTCCAAATATTCCAGATGACAAAGCCTGGTACAAGCATCCAGGCCTTGTTGATGATTTCATTGTCTGAGAATTTATTTCTCGAGTTCATTAAAGTATTGGAAATGCTAAGCCTGTCATTGTCAGTCTGTTTTAAGTTAGAGGCTACCCAATCCCAAATTTTAGCAGAAAAAGAACATAGATTTAGAAGGTGTTCAATTGTTTCCTCATGTGAGAGATAAAGGTGACATTTAGAGGGTCCAATGAAACCTTTCTTGAGAAGGTTATCCGATATGAGAATTTTCCTTTGATGAACTAGCTAGATAAATATTTTGACTTTCATCCACTAAGGAGTTTGCCACAATTCTTGCCAAACTCTCTCAATATTTACAGAGTTCAATCCAGTGATTGTTTGTTTGGCCTCTTTGAGATTATAGTTGCCTTCATTATTCTTTCCCCATCTTAATTGGTCAGGTAAGGAGGAGGCCAGAATTCTTCTTTGCTCTAAATTATTGGCTAGAACCTCTATCATGGCCTTTAAATGGCTCTCCTAAGTATAACTTAGGTTCTTCCATTTCTTCGTTTATCCTTATACCTCCCCTGATCCCAGAAATATTTTACTAGTGAAAGTCGTTTGTTGTCTGTGTCTCTCTTGAGTCCTGCCAGTTCATTCCTGATCATGATGGGTTCCTCTTTCCATTTGTCCTCCCAAAAGCGAGCCTGACCCCCTATTCTAATTTCCCAAAAATGGTGTTGTTGAACAATAATTTTGTTCTCCCACGCAATGTTTGAGATGTGTGAGCCTCTGATTTTTCCTATCATTCTAATATGATCATGTTCTTCCTAGTGTTTGGCATACTTGTTGTCCAAAGCTCAGCCTAGGGCACTCTTGACTCCTTGATCCAATGCCACCAAAGTTTGGCACCTGAAGCTTGACTTAGAGTTTCTGAATCCTCCAGCCACAAACCACCATGGCTTTTGGGCTTGCAGAGCTTGTCCTAGGCAACTAGAGCCCAGTTATTTTTCTTTTCCCCTCTGCCCCACATGAAGTTTCTTTGAATGCTTCTTATTTTCTGCTTGATGCCTTGTGGAGTAGGGATAGCTGCAGACATAAAGATGGGAATGGCTTGCAAAACCACCTGAGTGAGCACGACTCGCCCTACGAATTTTAAAGCCCAGCAAGTCCAATTGTTGATCTTGTCCTGGAGTTTGTTTAAAGTCGGTTCCCATATTTCCTTACATAGAGATATGTCAGTAAGAGGTATGCCAAGATATTTGGAGGGTAATGATTCCCTTCGAAAACCAAGAATCCTAGAGATGTTTCTCTGTATAGCAATATTAGTGTTAAAGAAGAAATATTTGGACTTGTTTTGGATTACTTCAGTGCCTACCACCATAGTGAAGTCATTTAAGATCTCTTTGATTTCCCTTGCCTCCTTAATTGTGGGTAAACCTTGCAACATAGTATCATCCATGAATTGTTGATGAGTGTTTGCCTCCCCATCTAGGGTGAGCTTAATCCCCTGACTTCTGCCTTCAACATTTGCCATTTTTATTTCCTTACCCAAACCTTCCATCATGAGGACAAAGAGGAAGGGAGAAAGCAAATCAGCTTGTCTAAGCCCTCTAGAAGGAACAAAAGTATTAGAGGGATCTCCATTAAGCGGAAAGGAGAAACTAGTTCAGGTGACTAGTGCGATGACTCATCTTAACCAATTTTTGTTAAAGCAATAAGCTTTTATAATAGCTCTTATGTAAGACCAGTTGAGTTTGTCATAGGCCTTTACTAGGTCCAATTGAATGATCATACCTTCTTGCTTATCGCTTTTGAGAGAGTGAACCACCTCGTGTGGATGGATGATGTTGTTAAGAATTTGTCTTCCTTCCACATAGCCAATTTTCTCTTCTCATATGAGCAAAGGTAGAAGTGGCTTAAGTTTGTTGGCAATCACTTTGGAGATAACTTTATACACCACATTGCATAAGGTGATGGGCCTAAATCCCTCCGAAGTAATAGCATTCTCCTTTCTGGGGACCAAAGCTATAAAGGTTGCATTCAGAGCTTTCAGAACCTTTTTGTGTTGTCTTGAGTCTTCCAACACCTCAAGGATGTCCTGTTTGACTGTATCCCAGTAGGCTTTGAAGAAATCAACATTGAAACCATCTGGGCCTAGTGCTTTTCCATTCTGCATATCCTTGATCACCTCACTGACCTCCTTTTCTGAGATTGGCCTATTGAGATTATAGTTGTCCTCCCTTATGACCAACTTGGAAATGTGATGTGTGATCTTATCAATGAACCTAGTTTTGTCTTCCATTAGCTCCTTTGCAATGTTAGAGAAGTGTTGTACTAGGGTAAATTCCATGTCCTTTTAAGCGACAAGCTCAATGCCTTGAGAATCCTTTAGCTTTGTGATTCTATTGTGTGCCCTGTGGGCCATAGTGGATTTGTGGAAGAACTTGGTGTTCCTTTCTCCCTCTTTGATCCATTGAATTCTGGATTTTTGTCTCCAAAATGTTTCCTATTGTAGGCAATGCTCTTCCCATTCTTTGTACAAAGAATCCGTTAGGTTCTGGCTTTCCTCATTGAAGCCCTCTGTGATGTTGATCTAATTGATTTCCTTGAGTTTTTGTTCCATACTCTTTCTAGCCTTCATAATATCCCCAAATTCTTTTGTGTTCCAGTCCTCAAGTTTGGATTTGATATGTTTTAGTCTCTACTAGAGCATGTACATCTGGGTACCCTAAATTTTCAAATCCTCCTTCCACCAAGTGGTGATGTTACTAGTGAAATTGTGGTGAGAGAACTAGCCATTTTCGAATCTGAATGGCCTATTTCTCGGAGTGCCCAAAAAGGACACCTCTAGCTATACAGGCCAATGATCCAAGCCTCCAAAAGGCAGAATGGATGTTGTGATTACTAATCTTGTGAGTATGATATCCTCAGAAACAATAAACCTATCCAGTTTTGATGCCACCTGGGAAGCCCATCCTCTTTTATTCTTCCAAGTGAAGGTTCTGTTTATAGTCTGCATGTCCACCAGTCCCATGTTCATGAGGAAATATTGGAAGGCTTCAGAGTCCCTACCAAGCTGTCTCATGCCTCCTTTCTTTTCTAAACAAGATCCTATCATATTGAAATTCCTTGCTAGTATCTAGGGTATGTTGGGGTAATGAGCTCTAAGCCCTTCCAAGGAGGTGAGAAGCTTTAGTTTATCTACTTGCTGTTGAGGGCCATATACATTAGTTAACATGTAAGTCTCCTTGTCACCTACAGGACTACACACCAAAGAAAGATAGAAGCATCTAGGATTCCCAATTTCTGTGGATCCCACAACGTGAGAATCCATCCTGCAGAGTGATTAACTTTAACCTCCAAATAATCATACTTGATTAACCATTGATTGTGAATTTCTCTTATTTTCTCCATTAAACATTTTGTCTCCTAAATAAATACCATATCTGGTTTTACTTATGTTATTCTATTACTTAGATTTCTCTATTTCCTTCTACCACCTAAACCCCTAATATTCCAAGTTGTAAGCTTCATTAAGAAAGGTTGGTAAAAGAATAGCTGGTAAGATGTTTCATCTTACCTGAGTTAGTCAGTAGTTTCCCACATTCAGTTAGCAGTTCATTCTATATTTTCCTTCCTCTTTTCCTTCCTGAGTTTTTTGGAGATAGTGTCTACTAGATCTCCATCATTTTGATCCCACTCTAGTCTTGGCTTTCGTGGTTTCTTTTGCCCCATTTCCCTTCGATTGTGCCCTCCATAGATAGATTTGTTGGAATCAATCATATTCTTCTTTTGGCATTGAGTCTACTCCTTTGTTCTTTCCTTGCTCCAAAACTTGTTCTAGGTCTAGATTTTCCCTGTCTAGAATCTCCTACAGTTCATGATCCTCCGTAACTGCCTCACTTTCAGTCATCTCATGGTCCTTGCTAATCTTCATGCAGCTTTGTGTCTCCTTTATTTGCTGGTTGTTTGCTGGGATGTCCTCCATTTCAACTTCCATATCCTGCTCCTTGGGAACGTTCTCCTTAACCTAGGATGTCTCCATGCTCTCCTCCATATCCTCTAGGATTTTGAAACTATTTTGTTTGTTTGTCTTCAATTGTTTTCTTATGTGATATTTTACCCCCTTTCCCGTTACTCCCAACCTTGTTGAAACCCTCGTGATCTTTGTCCACAGAGGTTTTCCCATTGCTTTCTACCTTGTTTGTGGGATAGTCTCTTAATGGATGTCCATGTTCATGACATTTGTGGCATCTGAATGGTACGTGCTCATAGTTTATCACTTGCACCCATTCCTCATCATATACTTCTAAGATTATTGCTTTCGAAAGGGCTCCAGATAGATCCATTTCGACACATATTCGGGCGAAGGAGGTATATTTACCTTTGGGAGTTGCCACTGATATTTTCAGAAAATGCCCCAGCTTGTTTTCAATAGTTTTCAAGGACTCTGGTTGACAGTAGTCCAGAGGTAATGAGTATAGTATAATCCAAACTCGTACAGATGTGAACATTTCACGTTCCAGAGAAAATTTCATTGTCCATGGGCGCATGTAGAGTCATGCTGCAGTGTAGAAGTAAGGCCCCATTTCAAACACTCTATCTTTGTCCTCTACACTCGCAAACACCACTATGAAGAATCCCGTAGAATCGAGATGAAAATGTATTTCTCCCTTGGGCTTCCAATGGCTACTAATCTAGATGTGTAGATCTTTCTCCATTGCCATAACCCCATAAACTTGTAGATGATTACATGTTCTTGTAGGTTTTAACCACGTATAGAAACTACCTACATATGAATTCTAAAACACAGAAAATAAACAATGCGAGAGCATAACACATAAAACACATATACATAGAGATTTCACCTGGATCCCAAAACCGAGACTACCAGCTTCATTTTTCATTACGTTCATTTCAATGTTATAATACATATTTATACATGTCAAAGCATCTAATACCATGGACCAAAAACTATCGCGTCCAATACCATGGACCGAAAACCATCGCATCCAAAATAAATGTGTGAAAAGCATGCACAAAACCATAGGTGGGTCCGCCCAACCTAACATAGAGTCCAAAACCAAAATTTTATGGGGCTACCCTGGACCCCATAAAATGTGGTTATGGGTACACCTCAAACCCCCTATGACACCCCCCCCCCCCCCCCGCTACACAATCAGCACAAAGAATATAACACAACCCAACATTCTCCCACTTGTTTTTTCTTTCCACGGGGAGCCACAAGAGAGCTTAGTCATTTTTCCAACCCTGAAACACCCATTATCTCTCTACAGCAATAGAACTTCTCAGAGCTCACAGATGTTGTCAATGCATCTACAATATTTTTCAAAGTGTCCACTTCTACCAACAACACCTTTTTGTCTTATATCATATCCCTCACAAAGTGATATTGAACATCAATGTGCATTGTCCTTGAATGATATGTGGGGTTCTTTGCCAAGAAAATTGCACTTTGGCTCTCACGTTCCATCCTTATAGCTCCCTGTACTAACCCCATACTTGAACGCAATCTTTGCAAATAAACTGCTTCCTTGCTTGGATGAGTGGCTACCATGTATTGTGCCTCTGTAGTTGATAGTGCCACTACAGATTGTTTCTTATTCATCCAAGTGACTGCACCTCCAAATAGGTTAAACACATACCCACTTGTAGATATTCTCTCATCTAGATCTCCAGCCCAGTCTGCATCAACAAAGACATGAATATACAACATTATGTCCAATCCTGATCTTCCTTGGTAGCACAAACCATAATCACTAGTGCCATGCAAATACCTGAAAGCCCACGTCATTGTTGTCCAGTGCTCTTTCCCTGGTTTTGACATAAACCTACTCAATACTCCCACTGCATGTGCAATGTCTGGTCTATTACAGACCATTGCATACGTCAAGCTACCCACTGCACTTTCATATGGAACACGGGACATGTCCTCTTCCTCTTCTTGTGTCTTGGGACATTGTTCAGGATATAACCTCACACCTACAGGAATAGGAACCTTCACCGGTTTACTATCCTACATATTAAACCTTTGTAGTATTGTCTCAACATACCTCCTCTGGTTTAACCTGAGCTTCCTCTTTTCTTGATCTCTTTTAATTTCCATGCCCAAAATTGATTAGGAGCTCAAGACCAAGTGTCGTAAAATGCTCAAAAATGAAAGTGCTCAGAACTAGTTCAAACTTGAACGACTGGATAGAACTCGTCCTCCTTATTCTGGCACCATAAATGGTTTGAAAGACGGTCTCTATATGCAGAAGTTATGCCAAAAACAAAATCGCCCAATGACTCTTAATTTTTGAATTAAAAAAAAAAATAAATTAAAAAGAATATTCCATAGAATATTCCTTGGAATATTCCAGGGAATATTCCTTATGGGAAGCGAATCAAAAACTGCCACGTGGTAGGCCCGGAGACCACCACGTGGCCCATAGTGACATCAGCAAGGGTATGTGCGTTGTTTAAAATTTTGGTGGCAATGAGGTTCAATGCCATGACCTCCTGTCTAACACACCCGCGCCTTACCGTTAGGCCATTGAAGCATTCATTGTTCTTGTGGCGGAAGAAATATCTTATGAAGTTTAAACTTCATTTGGGCGGGGCCCCAAGGGGGCCAGCCGCTAAGGGCCAGCCCCCATACACGTGACCAACAAACCCAAAACTGTGGGCCTAAACCGTTAACCACCGATGCGAACTCCAATGCAAACCACTAGCCCGAGATTTCCGGTCACATGCGAACTGAATGAGGAGCTAACTGACAGTCAATTTGGTAGATTTTTGGTAGAGCACTCTGAAAATGGTGGAATTGCCAAATTTATCGGAGTTATCTGGCAGTTAGCCAGTTTTAACTGGAATTTTTCTAGGGGCAGACTCGAGAAACTTTAATGAGCCATAACTTTGGCTAGGAAAGTCCTTTTTGGACGAATTTATTTTTGATTTTGTGTCTCTTCGACCTTATCAAGCCATTTCCATAGGTTTCACAGCCATCTGAGGTTGTTTGCAAGTGTTTTTGCTTTGTGGAAGTTCGAGGAGCCACCAAGGCCAAATTAGTTTGGAAGCTACATTGGGAATTGTGCAGCCATTGAATGTAGAACGAAGGTCCATTTAGAAGGAATTCAGCATTATGAATCCATTTCTACAGCTCATTTTGCCTATTGAGGCATTCTTATCACTGTTTAGCTTCAGGGAAGCTTTCAGGGCCACCAGTGCCATTTCAGTGCTTGAGCTGTTTGGGGGCTATGTTCATCCATTTTTGGTGATTCAAAAGCCTATGTCTACTATTTTCGACCTTTTGGGTCTAATGGCGGATGTTTTAGAACCAATTGAGGTCATCTTCACCTTGAAATTATCCATGCAAGTTTAAAGGGCCATCACGGCCAATTGAGGAAAGTATTGTATCAGGTACAATTTCACTGTTTAGTGCTTGGGAAAGAGCATGTTTAGCTAATTCCTATCTTCTGATTCTATATTTACAGTCAGGTCCATCTTTCAAGACACTAATATTTTTTTATTAGCCTTTGTAGCATTTTTAATACAAGAGGACAAGCCTAGTTGGAGAGGCTTGGTCCAACAAATGTAGCCCAGAAGGGGTGAGCTGCTTTATCATTTTGATGTCTTTATTTGCTGAAGATGATATGCTAAAAAAAACTGATATAAAGTGTTAAACAACAAATATACATAACTTGAATAGACTCATAATCACCTATTCAGCTCCAGAAAGTTATTTGTCTTATTCTGCAAGACATCAAACTTCAAGTATGTGTATGTCAAAGACTTCTAAGTGTTTACTTCATTATTTCTTTAGGCAGAGCCTGTAGAGGTCCAGGTAGCCTCTGGAACTCATCCTCTCTTTAGAGGTGTCATGTCTGGTGAATGCCCCTACAGTCTATCTCTATATAAGAAATAAGAAGTTTTCACCTTTTTAGAGGTCACTCAGAGTGTATAACTCACATTTCAAATTATGGAAAATGGATACCTTGCACCCTTAAACAAGTACATTCCATTTTCAGATCAGATGGTATCAGAGCTTGGGTTGAGCATTTGTTTGTGCAAAAGGTGTTAAAGCAGTGTAAGAGATTGACTTTTTTATTTGTGGCAAATGGTTGCTTGAATAAGAAGGGGTTTTTGTTTGACATTTAGTTAAAGCTTGTCATTTGATTGAAAGCTTTGGGAACTCTTATTTGGAAGTTCCTTTTGTTTAATTGACCATTTACATAATGTCAAATTCTTCCACAAGTGAAGTTTCCTCCTTCACAAAATTCTTCAATGATGACATGAAGAATGAGTTCATTAAGGTGAAGGACATGGTGCAGATTCTCATCGAGGATCAAAGAGAAAGTGTTAAGATTCATGCACAATTGTTGGCTATGAAGGATGAGAAGGAAATAATTCTCCAAAGACTACATGACATGGAGAAACAACTCCTTCAAGCTCAAGAAGCTTTGTACAAGAAAATGCATGAGGATGAGGTAAATCATTCAAACTTGTCTTCAATTTCCTCAATTGAAAAGTGTGTTGGTTCTTTTGAGAAACATACCAGAGGCATAGGGTCCAAATTGATGTCCAAAATGGGATATGAAGGAAAAGGATTCGGCAAGCATGCACAAGGTATAGTTGAGCCAATAATGGTTGAGGTAAGGCCTAAGAATTTGGGTTTTGGCTATGGACAATCTTATGGAGAAAGTTCCAAAGCAACCATGAAGGCAATTAAAATAGTTCCTAGAAGGAGTTTCATTTCAAGTTCCCTAACTCAAGTTGGTAAATATTGTACTCTTGGGGAATGCAATAGTTTGAAAAATACCTTGCAAGAATAAGGTGTGCATAAACATGCACTTGAACAAGAGAATTGTGAAAGCTCTAAAACCATTGAAGGGATTGATAGTGTTCCAAAAGGATCTTCTTCTTCATTTGATTCACCTCCTCATGAAGGTAATGAAGGTGAAAGAGAAAGGTATAAATCTGATTTCAATCATATTTCCTTTGATCATGTAAAACATGGTAAATTTCCACATAAGAGTTGTAAAAGAATTGCATTTGCTTTTTGTAGTTTGGTTAACCATAGTGTTTCTAGATGTTGGAAAAGAAAGGAAACATACAAGAAACTTTTGAAGGAAAGGAGGCAAGAAGCCAAAGTTCCATTGAACAATGGAAATCATGGTATCAAGAAGATGAACATGTATTGCACTTATTTCCATAAGCAAGGACATACTGCTGAAAGGTGTTGGACTCTGAATCCAACAATGCTTCCACGAAAGTTGAAGAAATGGGAGAAAGAGTATGGCAAGAATGGGAAGGAAGTTTCCATCATTGATATGTCTCAGGATGATACACATGTTGATATCGATGTGCAGTTAAAGGAAGCACCTTTGAAATGTATTGGTAAGAAATGGTTAGAATTATTATCCAATTAAAGTTGCATGTATTTTGATTAAATGCATTTCTTTGTTAAGGGAATGCAAGTTGCAGGATGGTAAAAGGTGAGTATGATACTCACTAGTTTTGCAACAATGTTTTTCATTTCAACTCTTTTCACCCATATGTTTTTTTGTTGGGTTGATTTACCTGTTCGTCTTTGCAAAAGAAGAGTTGAAGTTGCACCTGTACATAGATGTTGTAGGTGTGTTTATCGAACTGTATATAGTTCATTGTTTTGATACATACATGTGTTTGTAAATCTATCTTGTTGTTGGTCGAATAGTGTCGCTTGTGAGCACACTTTTACATTGTCGATTGTGTCACATGTTTCATCAACTTGTGTCGATTGTGCCACTCATGTTGTCGACTTGTGTCGATTGTGGTGCACATGTTTTTTCGACCTGTGTTGATTGTGCCACTTATGTTGTTAACTTGTATCGATTGTGGTGCACATGTTTTGTCGACTTGTGTCAGTTGTGTACACATTTTCTATGTTGATGGTTGACTCCATTGTTCAACATATTTCAGGACAAATTGTTGTTGATGATTGTCTTGTTGCACAAGATGCCTTTGGTTTCATTTGGTGCAGGGAAGGAATTTGGTGCAAAGTTGTGCACAATTCTATGAGATAGAAAAGCATGTATGCAAAGAGGGCTCAAATCTCAGCATGGTTCTCTACTTCTTTTGAGAAGTTTTTGCAGCAAGTATCCCAAGAGTTTGGGATGAGAATTTGCAGTACATTCAGCATGCTACAGCCGGTAAAAGCCTTCTCATTTGGGGGGCAGCTCTTCTTCTGGAGTGAAGGTGCCATGGATGGCCATCATGACAGTTGGCAAGCTCACATGTTCAGAGGAAGATTTCTGCTCATATATCATCAAGTATCATTGCTGGTTTCTGCAGATTTTGGATTTGTCTGGGGAAAGAACTTGGTCGGGATTCGACAAGTACTTGGCTTATGCAGCAAAAAGTCGCCATGACAACAGTTGACAAGGCAAGATATTTTGGCATCAGTATGCTCTTTTGACTGAATGGAAGAGTATATTTCTATTCCTCAAGTGTTGTATAGTTTAGTTCATAGATTCAGTAAGCTTTTGGGGACCAAAAGCCTTCTCATTTGGGAGGTGTGATCAGGAGCTCAGGACCAAGTGTCGTAAAATGCTCAAAAATGAAAGTTTTCAAAACTAGTTCAAACTTAAATGAATGTATAGATCTCATCATCCTGATTCCGGTGTCGCAAACAGTTTGAAAAACAGTCTCCGTATGCAGAAGTTATGCCAAAAACAAAATCACCCAATGACTCTTAATTTTTGAATTTTTTCAAAAAAAAATTAAAAAAAGAATATTCCACAAAATATTCCTTGGAATATTCCATAGAATATTCATTGGAATATTCTAGGGAATATTCCTTTTGGGAAGCGAATCAAAAACTGCCACGTGGCAGGCCTAGAGACCACCACGTGGCTCATGGTGACGTCAGCAAGAGTATGTGCGTTGTTTAAAATTTTGGTGGTGATGAGGTTCGATCCCATGACCTCCGATCTAACACACCCATGCCTTACCATTAGGCCATTGAAGCATTCATTGTTCTTGTGGTGGAAGAAATATCTTATGAATTTTAAACTTCATTTGGGCGGGACCCCAAGGGGGCGAGCCCCCATACACGTGACCAATAAGCCCAAAACCGTGGGCCTAAACCCTTAACCGTCGGTGCGAACTCCAATCAAACCACCAGCCCGAGATTTCCGGTCACATGCGCACTGAATGAGGAGCTAACTGATAGTCAATTTGGTGGATTTTTGGTGGAGCACTCCAAAAATGGCCGAATTGCCAAATTTAGCGGGCTTATCTAGCAGTTAGCTAGTTTTAACTCGCGTTTTTTTGGGGCAGACTGGAGAAACTTTAATGAGCCATAACTTTGGCTAGGAAAGTCCTTTTTGGACAAATTGTTTTTTGATTTTGGGTCTCTCCAACCTTCTGAAGTGACTGACATAGGTTTCACAGCCATCTGAGGTCATTTATAGGTGTTTTTTGTTTGGTGGAAGTTCTAGGAGCCACCAAGGCCAAATCAGTTTGGGAGCTGCATTGGGAATTGTGCAGTTATTGAATGTGGAATGAAGGTCCATTCTAAAGGAATTCAACATTTTGAATCCATTTCTACAATGCATTTTTCCCAGTGAGGCATTCTTATCATTGTTTAGCTTCAGGGAAGCTTTCAGAGCCACCAGGGCCATTTCAGTGCTTGAGCTGTTTGGGGGCTATGTTCATCCATTTTTGGTGATTCAAAAGCCTATGTCTGCTATTTTCGACCTTCTGAGTCTAAGGGCAGAGGTTCTAGAACCAATTGAGGTCATATTCACCTCGAAATTCTCCATGTAACTTTAAAGGTCCATTAGGGCCAATTGGGGAAAGTACTGTATCAGGTACAATTTCACTATTTAGTGCTTGGGAAAGAGCATGTTTAGCTAATTCCTATCTTCTAATTCTATATTTACAGTCAGATCTGTCTTTCGAGACACTAATATTATTGTATTAGCCTTTGTAGCATTTTTAATACAAGAGGACAAGCCTATTTGGAGAGGCTTGGTCCAGCAAACGTAGCCCAAAAGGGGTGAACTGCTTTATCATTTTGACGTCTTTATTTTCTGAAGATGATATGCTAAACAAAACTATTATTTAGTGTTAAACAACAAATATACATAACTTTTGTACACACATAATCACCTATTCAACTGTAGAAAGTTATTTGTCTTATTCCGCAAGACATCAAACTTCAAGTATGTGTATGTCAAAGACTTCTAAGTGTTTACTTCATTATTTCTTTAGGAAGAGCCTGTAGAGGGCCAGGTAGCCTCCGGAACTCATCCTGTCTTTAGAGGTGACATGTCCGGTGAATGCCCCTACAGTCTATCTCTGTATAAGAAATAAGAAGTTTTCACCTTTTTATAGGTCACTTGGAGTGTATAACTCACATTTGAAATTATGGAAAATGGATACCTTGCACCCTTAAACAAGTACATTCCATTTCCAGATCAAAAATATAGTTTGCAGCACCAAGATATTTCATGTCGAATTTGGAGGACAATTGTGTCTTCAAATCTTGGATAATTTCTTTGTCATCTCCAACTAGCAACATATCATCCACATACAAAGCCAGATAAATAGCATGGCCACCAATTAATTTAAAATACAAATAGTGATCTTCTTTGCTTCTAGTGAAGCCAAGTCCCCATATAAATGTATCAAATTTATGATACCACATCCTTGGTGACTGTTTTAACCCATACACATATTTCTTTAACTTGCATACCAGTTCTTTCTTACCCTTCACTGCAAAGCCTTCAAGTTGCTTCATGTATATTTCCTCTTCTAGATCCCCATGAAGAAATGTTGTCTTCACATCCATTTTTTCTACCTCAAAATCAAAAGTAGCAACAATAGATAAAAGTAATATAATAGAAGTTACCTTGGCAACAGGAGAAAAAATATCACCAAAATCAATTCCTGGCACTTAGGAATAACCTTTTGCTACCAACCGAGCTTTGTATTTCTCCACCTTTCCTTCTGCATTTGTCTTCTTCTTGAACACCCATTTGTTTCCAATGAGTTTCCTTCCAGTCGGTAATGCCACCAGATCTCCAGCCTCATTTTCATGCAAAGATACCATTTCATGAACCATGGCCTCTTTCCAAAGTTTTCCATCCTCTGAATCTAATGCTTCCTTTCTGGATGCCTTCTTTCTCAAACTGATCTTCTCACACCCGGAGTTTGTGCCTATTCATCTTCTGATTCCTCCTCTGTTGTAGAGTCTGACTCTTCCTCCTTAATCTCAAACTCTATCTTCTCGGGTTCCTTTGGTTGGACTTCATGTTTAATAACATCTTTTACCTCTCTGAACACCACATCTCGGTTGTACACAACCTTCTTTGTGACTAGGTTCCAAATCTTATAACCCTTTAAACCATCCTTATACCCAATAAAGATGCACTTTTCAGATTTACTATCCAACTTGGCTCGTTTCTCCTTTGGATCATGTACATATGCATCACATCAAAATACCCTTAGATGTGAAAGAGAAGGTTTCTTGCTATTCCATAACTCTTTTGGAGTCTCATCCTCCGACGCTGATGAAGGTGACCTGTTGACCAGGTAACACGTAGTATCCACCACCTCTGCCCAGAATTCTTGTCCTAACCCGGCACCACTGAGCATGCTACTTGCCCTTTCCATCAACGTCTTATTCATTCTTTCTACAACTCCATTTGGTGAGGTGTATATGGAGTAGCCTTCTATCATGCTATACCACACTTCTTATAGAATTCTTCAAATTCCTTGCTGAAAAACTCTCCACCATTATTTGTCCTCAACATCTTTATCTTCTTCTCTGTTTGATTTTATACGAGAGCCTTAAATTCTTTAAACTTGTCAAAGGCTTCAGATTTCTTCTTAAGGAAATATATCCATGTATTCCTTAAGAAGTCATCTATAAATAATACATAGTAGATAGACTTACCGAGTGATGGAACCTTCACAAGTCCAAACACATCACTGTGCACAAGTTCTAATATATGTTTTTCCCTCTTACTACCAGAGGTGAAACTCATCCGATTCTACTTCCCATATACACAATTTTCACAAAAATAAAAATCCAGAGAGCTAGTACTCATACCTTCTACCATAACTTTACCATAAAGTATTTGAAGGCCCTTCTCTCCAATATGGCCAAGCCTTCGATGCCACAACATGGTCTTCTCTCCAGAGACCACTAGATTTTCTGCTCCACTTTCAGGAACCACCAAACTATTGCACCCATCAATAAGAATGTTACCTTGTAGCTTGTACAAAGTTCCAATTCAAACTCCACGCATCAGTAACAGTCCTCCCCGAACCATTTTGTAGGTATTCTTATCGAACACTGCTTTTACACCTGCATCATCAAGCTTGCTTAAAGAAATCAGATTTTTGGCCAATGCAGGAAGATGTAGAACACTCGGAAGTGTTCTAACCCTTCCACCTTGCAACTTCAACTTTACTTTTCCATGACCAATGATTCTAGCATTCCTATAATCCCCTAAGAAGACATCACCACCATCATATTTCTCATACTCGTAGAACCATTCTCTATAGGGAGTGGAGTGAAAGGATGCACCTGAGTCAATCAACCATGCCTCATGATCTACATGTGTACTTGAAGAAGCCAAGTATACATCCCCACCTTCATCTGAGGTGGTTTTCGCCTCTGCAGAAGGAGAATCATCAAATCCCTTTCCTTTATCATGAGCTTTAGATTTACAGTCACTTTTGTAGTGCCCTTCCTTTCCACATTTCCAGCACAGAACCTTTATAGGTTTTCCTGGAGATTTAGATCTCCCACTCGATGAATTATTTTTGTTTCTTTTCTGGGACCATCCTCCTACAAACAAGACATCACCATTCTGGCTTTCCATATTTTTCCATCTCATCTACTTTGTCAGCAAGGATGAGACTATTTGATCAAACTATAAGGGAGTTGCATTACTACCTATTGTAATAACTAGACTATCCCACAAATCTGGTATAGAACACAACAAACTGTTGCACTTATCTTCATCTGAAATTTTAATATCAATAGATGCTAACTGACTTACCACAGTATTAAATGCATTCAGACGCTCTGTCACTAAGTCTCCATCTTTCATCCTCAAGTTATATAGCTTTTTCCATAGGAACAGTTTATTCATGAGAGACTTAGATTGGTACAAAGTCCCTAACTTGTCCCACAAAACCTTCGTCATAGCTTCCCCTGATACATTTTGCAATATTGAATCTGAGACACATAATCTTATTGTGATCTTCGCCTTCCAATCCAACTTCTTCCATTCTTCATTGAACAATCGCATTGGTTTAGTACCCGGATATATCGTGATCCACTGATATTTATCCACCAACGGATCCTCCATATTCATTTTCCACAACTCAAAACTCTGACGATTAAATATCTTGATCTCTATCTTTCCACTGCTCGCTATCTTCTTTCACCACCAGAATTGATCTTGTAGATCTCCCACTGAACAGGGTCTACCATAGGCCCGAGAAAAACCCCTTAGCAATAAAGGCGTCCCCTTGAAGCCAAAACATGGCTCTGATACCAAATGAAGGTTTTAACCCCATATAGAGATTACCTGCATACAAATTATAAAACACAGGAAATAAAGAATGTGAGTGCATAACACATAAAACACATATACACAAAGATTTCCCCTAGATCCCAAAACTGGGACTACCAGCTTGATTTTTCATTATGTTCCTTTCAATGTTATAATACATATTTATACATGCTGAAGCATCCAATACCATGAACCAAAAACCATCACGTCCAAAAAACATGTGTGAAAATCATGCACAAAACCATAGGTGGGTCTGCTCAACCTAACATAGGGTCCAAAACCAAAATTTTCCACAGTGCTGCCCCAGACCCCATAAAGTGGGGTTGCAGGTACATCTCAAACCCTTGTGACTCCCCCCTCCACCCCGCTACACAATTGGTACAACGAAGGGGGGATCTGACCCCCCTCTAACCCCTCGTTAACTGTGTGGGCTAGTCATGGAAAGAATATAAGACAACCCAACAGTTCTTTCATATGGTCCCCGTGCACTTGAATTGTTGGATCACTTAATATGACCCTCGGGATGATGCTCAATTTTGGTTTGTAGACTCTCGTATTTTTCATATGATGGATTTTCCTACTACTGCCTTCCTTATCCCTTTCTTGATTCGCTATTCGTTTTTTTCTTCCTGATTTTGGATCTCATTAGTTCCCACTATTTCCTTGCCTCTTGATTTTGATCTCTTTTCCATTGGTATTTTGAACTTCTTCCCTCCTGCCTCCTTGCCTCCCTCCATGATGGCTTGACTGTAGGAGGGAGCGGTGCTCCCCCCTGCATGACCCGCAATAGTACCCTAAAACCAGACTTGGTGCCGACTTCAAACCTTTCTTAAGTTGCAAAGCTCCCATTTTCATTCAATGCTTTTAGTAATATATTTTCATTTATGATTTTTCTAATTATTCTCATGGGTGTTTTTAATTTAAATCAGAAAATAATTTAAGAGAAGTGGTTTACTAAATTATTTTCCATAGCTAAAGTGATTTCACTATGCTAAAATTAATCCTACATGGTGATCGATCCACCTAATTAGAAATTGTTAGGTGATCATTTTTTGGTGATAAAACCATGATGCATCCATAAACAAGGACAAGCACAACAAAGAAATGCCATATGTAGCTCAAGAAAATAAGGAAAACTCCATGTCTAAGGCCGTGGTGTCACTTGAAAAGTTGTATGACTTGAAAAATCCCTTTAAAGGGCTGGTGAATGTAAAGACTCACAGTTCAAATCCGTCGCAGGAACAGACTAATATTTGTACAAAAAATATTTGAATTTTTTAAATTTCATTACTTGTTTCACACCTCAAGAGCAGCAAGCTTTCACTGCATTTTCAAGTAGTACCAATTTGTCTTCATGTGGACATACGATGATCTCAAAACTTACGACGCGTAAATAATATAGCACATGATTCCAATCAAGGAAAGGGCCAAGCCTTTTCAACAAAATTTGTGGATATTTCATCTGATGCTTGAGCCTCTGATTTAGAAAGAGGTGAAGAAATTCTTGGATGCTTGGATCACCTGTAAAGTGTGACATTCAATTTGGGTCTCTAATTTGGTCCCAGTAAGAAAGAAGATGAGGTAAATACACATGTGCATTAATTTCCACAATATTAATTAGGCCTTTAACAAATATAACTATACAATGTTTTCAATGGAAGAATCCTCCTAATAGTATTAGTGTTAGAAATGTTCTCCTTACTGGATGGGGTTTCGGGTTACAACCAGGTTCTTGTATCGGAACCTAACAGACACAAAAAAAACCTTTCAAACGAAGTTAGGCATGTTTTCGATCATGACAGTGTATAAGAACCCTGGCCAAAATTCCATGTAATAAGGTTAATAAAGGACAAATAATAACCAAGGTCATGCCACATATTCCAAGTTGTGTTTTGGGAAAAAAATCTTAGTGTGGGTGTTCATTTGGTTTATTATGGCTAAAGGAAAAGGAAAAGCCTTTTGAAATGCATGAAGCATTAATTGACATTTTATTTATGAAAATAAATGAAATTAGAATAGAGGAAGGTGAAAGGTCACAAGTTGGATGTCAGGAGGAAAATTAAGGAAAATAATCGAAGATTGAAGAAAATAGAGGCCTCATTAATAAAAAGGCTTTTGAGCATCAGTTGGTAGCTTTTGCTAGTTCATTTTCGGATTTCTCTCTCTATTATATCTTTCTCTAACTCTTGAACAAAGAAGGAAAAGGGAAACCAAGATCAAGCAAGGAAGAGCTGCATCTAACAACTACTTTGGGCTTATTTGCAGGCATCGATCTGCATGTGTGACTTCCTTGCTAGCTTTGGCATGCATGGTACATGCATGTTTGTATTTGGTTGTCTTGTTTTCATTAGAATTCATTTTTGTAGGTTTAACAATGTTCTTCAACCTTGCCATTCCATTTCCAGATAGCCATGGTGTGATAGCTTCTCTTGTACTTAGTTGAGCTGGATTGATGGATGGTTTTGAAACTGAGTGAGGTGGTCTCTCAAAGAAAGAACAGAAGGCCTATGAATCCCTCAACCAAAGAGGGTGGGATTTGAGGTAAAATAGTGTTTTGTGTGCCTTGGTGGCCCTAGGAATCCTTCACCAGTGAATTGCAAGATATACAATAAGGTTGAGAGGTGTGTGCCCTCGATCAAGTATAGGAATACTTGACTAGTGAATGTTGGGATATATGGTAAAGCCCGAAGGGTGGAGTCTTGATTAGGCCTAGGAATCCTCGATCATTGTGTGGTGGGATATATGAGAGATGTAAATTCCTCAGGTTGTAGGTGGAAAAATCTGGTTGTATCCATGCTTGTTTATGGACTAGTGATTCGGTTGGGATTGCGGTAAAGCCTTACGAAACCTAGCTTGGTTTGCTTTCGTGTCCCACATTCATGCTTGGAATATGGCACGAGGGTGATTGCCTAAAAGAAAGACATGGTTCAACCAATCTATGGCCACATGGTTCATTGAAGTCCCAAACGTAGTTGGCTTTGGTATTCATTAATAAGAGCTCCTCCTGCTTGGTATTTGGTGTGTAAATATATTGGCTTATATGTGGATTTTATGGTTGTTCTATGCTTGTTATTTTTTTTGGTTATATCTTGGTTATGAGTATGTTTTATGAAGAACTAGATGTATGGATATCGTCATGTTTTGATTAGTAATTGAAATTGCAATTAATAAATGACCTAATATATGATAATGCAACTATTTTAGTATGGCAATAATGCTTCTTTATGAATATCAGGTATGTAAGAATGATTCTTTACGAATATCAGGTAAGTATGAGACTGCTATGCTCATATCAGATGTTATGACTTGTACATTGGATATTTGTGACATGTTTGATGAAATTTCTGTCATGGATAGTACATGTCTAGTCAATTCATTAATCAAGTGTTTTGATTCGTAGCTTTGTTCCAATGTCATTTATCACTTCTCAAAGTTTCATGAAGTTTTGGGCAGTGGCCCGAGTCCTGGCTCTGAAAAATTGGCATAGAATCTAGGATCGTTGGCTCAGAACTAGGTGAAAAAATTCTAGATTCACTAGCATACCATTCCTATGGGAGCGATTGGAAGGCCTCAGTCAGAGGCATGGCTTTTCGTGGGATTGGGTGGGGCTCCAGATTAGTGAAATATCAAGTTTCCTTAGGGGTTGGTCACCTGGAAGGGTTGGTTGGCTCCTAAAGGTTTTGTAGCATGTGTGGAAAATTAGATTGGTTTGGCTGTGTTGATTCCACTTCCTTAACTATACGTGGGGAGTTGAATAACATCGTAGTAGCCTCTCATCAAATTTTCACACCAGCATACTGATTAACTTGGGTAAATGTGGGAGGAGGGTATTACGGAGTGGTATGAGAGCATGGTTCACCTCTTGGATTCGATGGGAAATGTGTTGGTCATGAAAACATGTCGGTTGCATATATGTGTTCTCTATGCTTGTGTTCTAGATACTTCTTGTTTATTCATGGTGGTAGTCATGGTTGCAATGATGTCTCCATGTGAAAGTGGACAGTGTGTTGTTGGATATGGTCGTCATGAGTGTATGTCGGTTATGCATGTTAGTAGTTATGTACTGTTATGAATACATTGATATGACATTAGTTGGCATGAATGGTGTCTTGGTATGTGGTTAGTATGATTATGCATTGATGACTGGACAATGGTTAAAGTAATGTTATATGTTGATGTGATTATGATTATACAGGTATCATGCTAATCTAGTTGATCTTGCCAATGAGATAGCCTCCATTGAACTATATTGAGGTATGTTTATTATGTTTTTTTGGTTTTAGCTGACAAGGTGTAGTTTTAGGAAAGAGTTCAAATATGAATAGAAATTTGGTATACTAGTGTTCATGAGATTCTTCCCATGGACCAGATGAGCATCATGGTGCTAGCCACTATTCTGACTTGGCAGACACATTGAGAAGATTGAAGGTAGAAATAAAGAGTTGCAAGGCAAATAATGAGATGATGATTTAGACACAAGAGAAACAAATAGAAGTAAATGTAGTAATCCTTCAAAGTTTGTTAGAATTGCAGAGGGAGGGACCACTTCGAATCAGCCATGGACAAGAGGACATGATAAATGGGGCACAAAAAAGTAGATCTCTTGGTGGGCACAAGTTGGACATGGAAGACACAATCAGAGATGGAAGGCTCTTGGATACTCCATATAGGAGAGGCCATGGACACAGGTTCTATTATATTTCTAATTATAATGTGCACTATTATCATCATCGTTGTCATCCTTAGAGGAAGAACGACATGGGATATTTTCCAGATGAGTTTAGGAAAGAAAACCCACCTACCTTTGATGGATATTTGAAGAAGTTAGATGATCTAGAAGCATGGATACGTGGGATGAGGAAATTCTTTGAGGTTCATGATTACACAGAGAATATGAAGGCCATAATAGCTATCTTCAACCTCAAAGGGAAAGCAAGTATCTAGTGGTAACATTTGAAGCGAGTTAGAGAAATCAAGACATAAGAGTTGAGTTGGCATGAATTCAAGGGAATTTTGAAGAAGAATAATTTTTCAAAGTGAGACTATGACAATAAAGCCAAGGCATTATATGAGCTAAAGATGGGGTTGATGAAAAATGAGGAATACACGTCTAAGTTCCTAGAGTTTTTTATGGTATGTATTTTATATTAAGGATGAAAAAGCTAAATTTAAGAGATTTGTTAATGGATTTCCATTAGAATTTGGAGATGAGATTGAGTATGATGAGCCTTAGTCACTTGAGGAATTTATTAGGAAGCTAAACCACTATTATGAGCAATTAAAGTGAAAGACATAATCATAGTAAGGTTGGAAAGTGATTCGATAATCACCCTATGAGTGACCTCAATTGAAGATATGTTAAACAAAAGGTATTATAGATTCATGTGCTGGTGTGTGTTTTGTGCTATTCAAGCAACGGATTGATCATATTTCCAATACACAGACTTTTAAATAAAGACAGTAGAGAAATACGGTAAGCAACACAAGACACAAACAATTTTTAATAAGGAGTTCACCCTATTCTCTAGGCCTACGTCTCCGGTCCAGCTTTAGTGGTGGCCTTGTTTTATTGTGTCTTACAGCAGAGAAATTACAATACAGGGACTCAATCTGAGCTCTCTTGAAGTGGATTTTGCTTGGCAAGGTGGTTCTTGGATTCCCCAAGCCACTGAGAGTACACAGACTCTTGTTCTTCCTACCAGCTCTGCGACCCTCGGTCTACAGTGGAAAGAGCCAAATGTGATGCTTAGTTTGGATAGATTCCTCTATGGGAAGGCTTGAATCTTCAAGCTCTCTAGTGCTTGATGTTTCCTGTGGTCATCTCAGCCCTGTGTCTCCTCTGCTTGGCTTTACTATTCTTTGTGTTCAGTCCTCCTCTCAGGGTTCACTGTTCATTGTCTCTCTTGGTCATTTTTGAACTTTTCTCCAAATCTTCCTCTCTTCGATTGTCTTTGTTCATGGCTTTAACCCTTCAATCCCTATGCCTGTTTGGTTCCTCTCCTGCTTGCATCGATTCTCCTTCTGCATCTGTGCTTGGAGTTCCTTGTTCGGTGTTAGCATGAATGCTCGGGAAGTGCCACCTGTCCCCATCAGAAAAACGCCAGTCTGCTCATCAATTCATTTCTTTGGTTATGTTGCGATACATTCTTTCTCCACCATGGCAGTCAAATGGATTCCAAATCCCTTTAAATCGTGGCTTAATTCCCTGTCAACTTTTCTTATTTCTATCTGGCACAATTTCAGCCATCCGATCTGGGCTCCTCCATATCAATGTCATATGCACGTCGAGCATGGTTGACTTGGTCGACTGATAGTGTGTGATCACAGCAAATTTTCTCTCACCTTCGGTGCCACGCATCGACCATTGAGTTGGGTCACTCCGCTCCTATCCAAAACCTCTTACCATTCAAGGGCGCTCCACTAAAAACCATCGGTTTTCTGGAGCGCGGGTCCTGCCTTTGTCCTTTAGCGCTTTTTGTTTCTCCGCCCATGGTTCTCCGGCTCCCAACGTGACTGAGTGCTTAAGGATTTTCCATTTGAGCCTTGTTTTCCCAGTGATGCATGATTAACACATCAAAATTGCCTCCTTTTCCCAATCTAGGGCTCCTAGGGGCTGGTTTGACCTTCTTCATAGTCTCCATCAGCCTCGGTCAGTGTGCTTTGACCAAGGTCGTCGTCGTTCCATGTCGGCAACCATTGCCACTAGTTTAAGGTGTTTTTGATCGTTGTTTTGGAACTTTCAAGGATTTGTTCAACTTGATACAGTCAAGGTTCTTGACAGTCTTTTGTGGATCCGATTCCAATCACGGCCTCCCTACTAAAAAAGCTTTTGGACCATCAAAATTTGGCTTTCTTCAAGCATTGACTAAGTGAGGAAACTATTGTATCACTTCTCCAATCTCAATCCACTTCTTACTGCTCGGCTTTTAACCTTTAAGTCCAATTATGAGGTATTCCACTTGTCCACTGCGCGTCGTCCTCACCTTCCTATCCAGCACTGTTTCTTCCTGTAATTCACTAAGATATTCAAGTAGCAGGTCATCAACAAAAGGTAATTGACTCTGCTCTTCACGGTCCTCAATCATTAAAGGTTCAAACAACCTCAAGCAATATGTGTTCACGACTGAGTAGATGTGCATGTAAGCTGGCAGATGAAGGCGAAAAGCATTCTCACGAATATTCTCAAGTATCCTGAAGGGTCCATACCTGATAGGTTTTAGATTTTTACCTTCACCTTGCATTCTATGATTGCTGATATACAACCAGACTTGGTCTCCAACTTGAAAACTATGCTCCATTCGATGCTTATCATGCCTAGCCTTGTACTTGGCCTGGCTCTTTTCCAGTTGTTCCTATACTGCCTGGTGGATCTCCTAGATCTGTTCAATGAACCTAGTTGCCTTGTCCACATCACTGTATCTATCAACCATGGTATCTTTGCCAAAGAAAAAATCCAAAGGAGACCTTGGTATGAAACCAAAATAGGTGTCAAAAGGAGATCTCTGTGTAGAAGAGTTTTTGGCTCTATTGTAAGCATGCTACACATAGCACAAGTGCTCATCCCAAAGCATAGGATGTTTTCTGCAATATCCTCTCAATAACCACATCAACATCTTGTTAACTACTTCTATTTGGCCATCTGTTTGTGGATGAAAATTTGTGCTTTTCTTTAATTTGGTGTCCATTAGTTCCCACAGACTGGACCAAAACTTCCCCAAAAATCGGGTGTCTCGATCAGATACAATAGAAGTGGGTAATCCAAAATGAACCCATACATGTTCGAATAATAATTTTGCAGTTTGTTCCGCTGTAATCTATTTACTATAAGGTATCAAAATACACAGTTTGCTGAACCTATCCACAACAACATAGAGATAATCATGACCTTTCCTAGATTTAGGCAGTCCTCCAATGAAATCCATGGAAATGCTTTCCGAAGGGTGAGAAGGAACTATCAAGGGAGTGTACAAGCCTAGTTTTCTATTTTTGGGCTTGCTTTTAACACATATAACACAGCACTTTACATATCTAGAAACTGTCTCACTCATTTTCGGCCAATAACAGAACCTTTGCAGCTGTGCAACTGTTTTACTTACCCCAAAGTGACCTGATATCAAAGAAGTGTGTGCTTACCTAATTATCTTTGCTCTCTCAATTTGTGGAATGCAGAGTTTCCCACAATGATATAAGAGTCAATCCTTCACATGATAGTCCAATTCTTCTACTCTTTTTCCTCGACTCAAAGTTTCATATACATCTTTAAAGTCCATATCCTAAGCATACTGTTCTATGTGGCTTTCATCCACCATAGAATTATGCTTAAGTAGGGTAGATGCATTTATAATAGGTCTAGATAACATGTCTGCAACATTGTTATGTATTCCCTTTTTATATCTAATGACTAAATGAAACTGTTGTAGAAACCCCATCCATCTGTAATGTCTTGGTTGCTGCAATTTAGTTTGGGAGTGTAGGTATTGAAGTGGCTGATGATCAGTATGTATTACTATTTCTTTTCCCATTAAATAATCTTTCCACTTTTTCACACTCTAAACTAATGCATACAATTCTTTATCATATGTAGGATAGTTAACTATTGCAGGATTAAAAGTCTCAGAATGATAACATATGGGTTCATCGTGTTGTGTCAACACTGCTCCCATGGCATAGTCACTGGCATCAGTTTGGACCTCAAATTGTCTTTGTAGATCTGGCAATGCTAGTACAGTTATTGTACTAATTCTTTCTTTTAAGGTGTCGAAGGCTTTCTGTTGTTTGCCTCCCCACTGAAACACCTTGTTCAATCTTGTCAAAGCATGTAAGGGAGTTGCAATTGAGGAGAAATTTGAAATGAACTTCCTCCAATACTGTACTGCTCCTAAGAAGTTTCTCACTTCTGTAGCAAACTTGGGTTTAGGCCAGTTCATGATGACTGCCTCTTTAGAGGGATCTATTTTCAATTCACCTCCCCCTACTATATGACCCAAATAATTTAGAGAGGTTTTTCCAAATTGACATTTGGAGAGTTTAATATAAAGTTTTTCTCTTTTCAAAACATCTAATGTCTGCTTAACATGCCTTAAATGTTCTTCCCACGTTTTACTAAAAATCAGGATTTCATCCAAATACACAATAACAAAATCATCAAGAAAAGGTCTGAGTACATCATTCATTAATCTCATGAAAGTAGCAGGGGCATTGGTCAAGCAAAAAGGCATAACTAGCCATTCATACAATCCTTGCTTTGTTTTGAAAGCAATCTTCCATGCATCTTGCTCTGCAACTCTGACTTGATGGTATCCACTGTGCAAATCCAGCTTGGTGAAATAACAGCTTCCCTCAATTGATCTAAAAGATCATCTATGTGAGGAAGGGTGTTACACAAAAATATCATCACCATGACTATTTGCAGTCAGTATGGGTCTATCATCACTTATACTATCCTCCTAAGCAAGTCTCAGACCTTAGCTCTTGATGTCAAGCTTTGCAAATGAGAGAGACATTAAAAATCAATAAATCTCTAGTTCTGCACTTTCTCTCACTTTTGCCTGTGGGCCCACACACTTTGTTCATGTTACCTGCATATCTGCATGCTCTGTCTGTAAAGGGGTGGGTGCGTACCCCTGTAAAAGTGAGAAAGGTGCAAGTTTATTCTAAAAAACTCACTTTGGGTTAATTCTAGATGATTCTAGAAGGAATTTTGACGTGGATTGTTCACTGCAACATGGTTCATGCATCCCAAAAGAGAAGGAGCTAATCCCTTGATAGGAGGAGCTATCCCTTTGAAGGAGGGCTTTATCCTTGTGAAGGAGGATCTGGTAACTTCCCTCCATTGCACTATAAATTAAGGAATTGGGCTGGTTGCTGGGGAGGTTAGATGTTGAACATTTTTTAGGGTAAATGCTGATGGAATTGGGACTTCCTAGTTAAGCTTGAGAGGAGAGATCACATACCTTTTGGCTTCATTGGGAAGTGAGTGAAACTTGTCAAAGTAGAGGAGACTTCTTCTCAGACCCTGGGAGGAGCTTGTACAACATCAAGGCATAGGTTGTAAAGTTCTTACTTGATTTGAATTAATACATTTTTCTCAACAAATTGTCTTATGTGGTTTGTTTCATACTCTCCTTGATCATTATGATGGATATGCTTTATGATATTGGCTTTTCAGGTGTTATTTAATTTATTTGCTTATTTGTGTTTGCAGACTTACTTCAAGGAAGCTCATTTGGAGCAAAGGAGCGAGGCTTCCACAAACTTGCATTGGAGCCAAGGTAGGCCTAAAACACTTGTTTGCCTTTGTTTTTAATTGCATATTTAGAGAAAGATAGTTTTTCATTGGCTTGCTTGTCACTAGATATCTTTAGATACTAGGGAGGCCGATATTGTCCACAACCTCGACTCATTCCGTGTGACAAAGGGGATAATTTTTTTTTATTTTTATCTTATTCAGTGCTCGGTAATCAATGAAAATTCTCCATGAGCCATCTTTCTTTCTCACCAGAACAATTGGTGACCCACATGGTGATGTGCTAGGCCTAATGAACCCTTTCTCGAGCAACTCCTGCACCTTCTTCTTGATTTCAGCATTCTCTATAGTGGACAACCTATACATCCCAATGTTAGGCAAAGGAACATCTTGCTGCAAAAAAATATCACGTAGGATTTCCTTTTTGGGTGGCAGACCTTTAGGTTCTTGAAATAGGATATCATACTCTGAAACAATACTTTTTATATCAGCTTGCTAATCAGCATTACAACCCTCAAATATATTGGTCTTATCAGGTGTCTTTTCCTTTACAACCATTAGTAAGAACTGTTTCCATGAATTTATAATTCTTTTCATCTATCCTGAGTTTATGAGAGTATAAATATTCTTGAGATTATGAGCTCTTACAAAGTATTCGATTCCATCTCTAACAAGTAGATACTTGTTCTCAGCTCTATAGAAAATAGCCTTTCTATCATACAAGTAAGGACTTCCTAAAATAATTCCACATATATCCAAAGTAATTACATCTAACTCAACCTCATCTACAAATGCTGACACGAAAGAAAACTTGAGTTTGCACTGCCTAGTCACTTGTAGTTGTGTTTTATCATTCAACCAACCTAATGGGTATGGTTTCTTATAAGGTGTAGTTGCTAATCCAAATTTCTTTGCAATTGCTTCAGAAATTAGATTTACTTGTGAGCCACTATCAAACAAAGTATCAATCTTTTGATTTTTGGAAAAACTCGAATATGGAAAAGCTCATGTCTTTTTCTCTCATGTTCTTCATCAATAACAGATTGAGCAGAATTACTAGTAGATGCTTCAGAATTCTTACCTTTTATACCTGTGGCTGCAATGATTGTTTCATCTCCCAAGTCTAACCCCAAATCTCTCTGAATAGCTGTAGCAGTCTTCTTCTTCTCCTCGGACTTCTTAGGTCTCAGTTCTAGATGCAGAATCCAACAATGCTCATCATCATGCCCCTCCTTTTTACAGTGAGTGCATGAAGCTTTGCCTTGCTATACAGTGTTAGCCTTCCTTGCTTTCCACTTCTGGTTTCTTTTCTCCTTGCTCTTGCATACAGTGGGTTGGGATTGTCCCCCAACTTTTGGATTTCCATTCTTTCCTCTAGCTTCTAGATGAGTAGCTTGTACAGATACCTCATCTATACTAGTGGGATTAAACATGAGGATGGTATGCCTCATGTAGTTGTGTAGACCACCAATGTACTTTAAAATAGTTTCTGGTGAGTCTAACGATATGCCCAACGTCAATGCTCTCTTTCTAAATTCTTGAGTATACCCTTGCACACTTTTCCCTTTCAACTGTCGAAGAGTTTGCCAGCTCATCATGGCTTGTTGCATGTAGGCCAATGGATAGAACTACTTTTTGATTGCAGAAACAAATTCACTCCAAACCGTTGGTCTTACCATGCCTCTTCATATCATCTTGGGTTCTGCCTTCCGACCAAACCAAGGTAGTGCCTCCTAGGCATAGGCTTGCTAGCTGAATCTTACTCTTGTTCGAGTCTATGTTCTGCACTCTGCAATACACATCAATTTGTCTAATCCAATTGTCCAACTTTTTAGCATTTAGCTCTCCATCATATATAGGCAAATCAAATTTAACATCTACTTTAATTAAGGATGCTTCCTTATTATGCACGGGTCTATTAGGAGCTGTAGGAAAGCTTTCTTCTTTCCCCTTTCCTTTTGAGTGGTCATGGGAATGAGATTCATCTTCTTCTTTATCTTGTTTAGAGCCTGATGAATCCTCTTCCTTATGCTTTCTAAAGTCCCTATGCATTTCTTCTACCATACACTTTATACCTAGGAAACTTTATATGAATTGAGGGTCTTGCCCTATAGAACCTTCTTCTGACATTTTTTTTTGAGAATAGACTCTCCCAATTTCAGGATTAGTTTCCATGAACTCTCCTTCTCCTAATTTGAGCTTCGATCTAGTGAGAATTCACAACTAAACCAGCACAAGCTTGTCTAAACTTACAACCTAGAGCTCTGGTACCACTTCATCTGATAATCACCATATGAGTGACCTCAATTGAAGATTTTTTAAACAAAAGGTTTTACAGACTCATGTACTGGTGTACGTTCTGTGCTATTCAAGAAATGGATCGATTAGATTGCCAATACCTAGACATTTAAACGGAAAGACAACATAGAAATACAGTAGGCAACAAAAGAGACAAACAATTTTTAATAAGGAGTTCATCCTATTCTCCAGGGCTACGTCTCTGGTCCAGCTTTAGTGGTGGCCTTGTTTCATTGTGTCTTACAACAAAGAAATTACAATACAGGGACTCAGTGTGAGTTCTCTTGAAGTAGATTTTGCTTGTCAGGGTGGTTCTTGGATTCCCCAAGCCACTCAGAGTACATAGACTCTTGTTCTTCCTACCAGCTCTGTGACCCTCTGTCTACAGTGGAAAGAGCCAAATGTGATGCTCAGTCCAGACAGATTACTCTATGGGCAGGCTTGAATCTTCAAGCTCTCTGGTGCTTGATGCTACCTATGGTTAGCTCGGCCCTTTGTCTCCTCTCCTTGGCTTTACTATTCTATGTGTGCAGTCCTCCTCTCAAGATTCATTGTTCACTGTCTCTCTTGGTCGTTTTTGGACATTTCTCCAAATCCTCCTCTCTTCGACTGTCTCTGTTCATGGCTTTAACCCTTCAATCCCTATGCTTGTTCGGTTTCTCTCCCCCTTGCATCGATTCTCCTTCTGCAGCTGCACTTGGAGTTCCCTATTCAGCATCAACATGAACGCTCGCGAAGTGCCATGTGTCCCCATCAGAATAGTTCCAGTCTGCTCATCGATTCATTTCTTCGGTTATGTCATGGATATGCTCTTTCTCCACCGTGGTGGTCAAATAGATTCCAAATCCCTTTAAATCACGGCTTAATTCTTGTTGATTCCGCTTCTTTCTATCAGGCAAAATCTGAGCCATCCAATCTGGGCTCCTCTAGATCCAACGTCATATGCACGTCTAGCATGGTTGACTTGCTCGACTGATAGCGCGCGCTCACAGTGGTTTTTCTCTCACCTTCGCTGCAACGTGTCAATCGCTGAGTGGGATTGCTCCGCTCCTGTCCAAAACATCTTATCGTTCAAGGGGGCTCCGACCAAAACTGCCAGTTTTCTAGAGCGTGGGTCGTGCCTTTTTCCTTTAGCACTTTTTGTTTCTCTGCCCACAGTTCTCTAGCTCCCAACGTGACCGAGTGCTTAACGCTTTTCCATTTTAGCCTTGTTTGCCCAGCGATGCGCGATTAACGCATCAAAATCGCCTCTTTTTCCTGATCCGGGGCTCCCAAGGGCTATTTTGACCTCTTGCATAGTCTCCATGCGCCTCAATCAGCGCGCTTTGACTGAGGTCATCGTCGTTCCACGTCGGCGGTCATTGCCACTGGTTCAAGGCATTTTTGATCACTGCTTTGGAATTTTCAAGGATTTGTTCAGCTCGATACAGTCAAGGTTCTTGACTATCTTTTGTGGATCTGATTCAGATCAGAAAGGGAAAGACAAAGCTAAAGGTAAATGGCAGCTAAAAAGAACAATGCCTTAGGATGCAGGTGAGAAAGAAAATGTTGCACCTTAAAAGAAGTTTAATGGGTCACAATAACGAGGGAAGAAAAATATCGGATGGTATAGGGAAATTGTAGTGTTGGACATTTGGTAAAGAGCATTTCAATAGGGATTGTCCACAAAATCAAGGTGGTAGGCCTAAGATTTACAGTGCATAGCAAGTGCAGCTAGTTGGTGGTGTTGGGGAGAGCATTGCAGAATTATGTAGAATTGGATAATGAGAAGGTACATCACGAGGAAAATATTATCGAGATGGATGGTAAGATTTGTGATCAAGTTGTTTCCATTTTGATTGAACCTAGATCTAACTAAAGTTATGTTAGTCCCGACCTTGTGGATAAGTGTGGTTCAAATAAAGAAGTGCATGTAGAATCCTGGTTAGTAAGATTGGCTACATATACAAGGATGAGATTGTATCACTGGGTAAGAGCTTCTGCATACGAGTTGAATGGTATCCCTACCTTACCATATTTGACTGTATTTCTGTTGGGATCATATAGTATGATTTTGGGTATGGACTGCTTGTATCATCATAGGATGAAAGAGGATTTTTATGACAAGGCCATTAAATGTTTGGATGACAATGGAAAACAAAGAACATTGCAGGGTAAAAAGAAGGCACCATCAGTTAGAATGGTGACAACTATGCAAGAAAATCATAGTCACAGAAAATGTTATGTGTTATTTGCAATGCATATTTCTAGTGATAAAGGTAAGGATGTTGAGGATGTGGAGGTATTGAAAAGGTACCTGACCTTGCAACAGTTTCAGGATGTGTTTCTAGCAGATATTTCAGAGTTGTTGCCTCACAAAGAAGTGAAGTTTTATATTGATTTGGTAGCAGGGGAAACACCAGCATCGAAGGCACCATAGAGGATGAGTACACCAAAGATAGTAGAGTTGCAGTTGCAGTTGAAGGAAATGCTTGAGAAAGGATACATTAGGGCAAGTGGATAGTCCTCGAGTGCACCATTTTTGTTTGTGAAGAAGAAGGATGGTACTCTTAGTCTATGCATTGATTACACGTAGTTGAACAAGGTTACCATCAAGAACATGTTTCCATTGTTGAGGATTGATGAATTCCTTGATCAATTGAGGGGAGAAGAAGTGTTCTCAAATATCGATCTGAGATCCGGATATCATCAGGTATGCATCAAGGAATAGAGCATTTACAAGATAAATGTTTGGACCATGTATGGGAATTATGAGTTTGTTGTAGTTACATTTGGTTTGACTAATGCTCCATCTATGTTTATGTGCTTTATAAATAGTGTATTGCATCCTTATGTGGACAAGTTTGTTATTGTATTCATTGATGACATCTTGATATATTTTGAAAATGAGGAAGAGAATGTCAAGCACTTAGCAGCAATGTTGAGATTACTGAGAGAGCATTAGTTGTATGCCAAGATTAGTAAATACAGTTTCCTTCAAACATAGGTACATCGCTTAGCACATTTTGTTTCCACGGAAGGAACCATAGTGGATCCAAAAAAGATAAGGTTATCATGCAGTTGGAAGCTCCTAGAAATGTGGATGAGGAAAGATCATTTATGGGGATAGTAGGTTATTATAGGAGGTTCATGAGGAATTTCTCTTGCATTTCATATGCTATTATGTCACTGTAGAGGCAAGGTAATAAATTTGAGTGGATAGAGGAATTTCCAGGAATTTTTGAATGATTGGAGCAGTTGTTGACAAATGCTCCAATGATAAAGATTGAAGATCCATACAAAGAGTTTGTGGTGTGAACAAACACTTGCAAGAGAGGACTTGGTCGATTTCCAATGCAAGAAGGATAGGTAGTGTGCTATGAGTAATGGAAATTGAATGAGCACGAGAAAAATTATCGGACACAGGATCTTGAGTTAGAAGTGATCATCCATACATTGAAGATGTGGAGGCACAATCTTCTTGGCAGGAGATTCATATTGATGAGTGATCACAGTTGATTGTGGTATCTATTTTACCAACCAAATCTAAATTCCAAACAAACTAGATTGTTTCCCATGATCAGTAAGTTCAACTTTGAGATCACGTACATTAAGGGTAAAGAGAATATGGTTGTAGATGCTTTTAGTAGGTGGATATAGGTGAATCATATAGCATCTATGAGATCTTATGGGACAAACTTACAGGGTCAGATCTTACAAGTGTTAGAAAATTATATATTACGGAGCAATGGAACACATGAAATAATGCAAAAAAATAAACACAGAAAACGCACAAAACAAGAGAGACACAGATATACTTGGTTCACCCAGTTTGGGCTACGTCCACCTCGAACAGCCAGTCCTTCCTTTCTATTATCCAGCAAAATGAAGAGACACAACCTACAACAAATCCGCTGTAATATCCTCTGTTTTCTCTCATAGTCTCACCTCTCTGTTTCTCGCTCACACAGAATACACATTTGTGTCATAGCCTCAAATACAATGCCCTCATACAAGGAGAGGGGGTTGCCTTCTAGGGAAAAAATCCCTAAACTAAACATAAGCTCTACCGTCAGATCATCTGCCTAATGAACGGCCCAGATTGACTAGAAATTACTATACTTTTACAAGGCAATTTTACAGTTGTTTTTAGCTTCGGGGGCGCTGCCCCCAAAACCCCCCCACCAGGGGGGGGCTCCCAAACGTCGCAGCCGCCCCCCCTGGACCCCCCCTGCAGCGAATATTTTACGGGCGGCGTTGCCGCCCCCATTTTGAACTGGGGTCAAATGTGGTGGTACTTTTGAATATAGAAGATAATCAAGCTCCACACCCAACATTGTCTTCCTTCCACATAACCAGATTGTTCCCCTGAAATTAAAGATGTAAGAAGAGGTTTGAGTCTGCTAACCAGAATCTTGGAAATAATTTTGTAAACAACATTGCATAAAGCATTGGGTCTGAACTTATCAAGAGTCAGGGCTGAGTCCTGTTTGGGGATCAGGGAGATGAAGAAGGTGTTGAGTTATTTAAGAATGGTCCTGTTTCTTCTGGAGTCCTCTATAACATACAGAATATCTTGTTTGACAACATTACAACAGGCCATGAAAAAGTCCACATTAAAACCATCTGGACCAGGAGCTTTTCCATTTTGCATATCTTTGATAACGTCACTCACTTCTTCTTCAGTTACTGGTTTATTCAGGTTAAAATTATCCTCTCTAGACACCATTTTAGGGATATTTTTTGTAATTTCCTTAATGCATTGTTCCCTGTCTAGATTATTTTCCTTTGTGATGCCTTTGAAATGTTGTACCAGCATAGATTTGATATTCTTATGAGAGATCTAAAGCTCTCCATTCTCATTCAATATCGCAGAGATTCTATTGTGCGCTCTGTTGGCCATGGTAGATCTGTGGAAAAATTTGGTGTTACGATCACCTTCTTTGAGCCATTGAACTCTAGATTTTTGTCTCCAAAGGATTTCCTCTTGTTTGCACAAATTCTCCCATTCTTGATTGTATTTATCAGCTTGTTCACTTTTGACTTTATCAAAACCATCTATGATCAATGCTTCGTTCAGTTCCTGTAGTTTAATTTCCACTGATTTTTTGTCTACGAAAATATTACCAAACTCCTTCTTGTTCCATTCTTTGAGTCTGAGTTTTATGTGCTTTACTCTTTTATGAAGGAGGAACATTTTGGTGCCTCGGATCTGCAGATTTTCTGACCATAATTTTTCAATGTTTTTGATGAAATCTGGGTGGGAGAGCCAGATGTTCTCAAATTTGAAGGGTCTATTCCTAGGAGAATCGAACCCTTGGATCTCTAATTGAATTGGCCAGTGATCAGAGCCTCCAAATGGGAGAACACTTGTAGTTATTTCTTTAGTAGTGTGCATCGGCTACTCTGAGATCAAAAATCTGTCTAACTTGGATGCGACTTGGGCATCACCTCCTCTTTTGTTATTCCAGGTAAAAAGGCCATTATGCATTTCAGAGTCAACTAGTTCCATATCTTCTGTGAGTGATTGGAACACTACTAAATCTTTGCTTAGCGTTCTGGTACCTCCTTTTTTTCTGAAAGAGATTTAATCATGTTGAAATCACCACCCATGACCCAAGGGATTTCTTCATGTCTGCTTCTGAGATCAACCAGGGAGTCAAGAAATTTGAGTTTCTCATCTAATCATTGAGGACCATAAACATTCGTAACCAGGAAGGTGTCTGACACCCCCACTGGTTGAATGATAACTGATAAATAATTTCTTGATGCCTCCACATCTATTATGCTGACTTTTTGGGGGTTCCATAGAGTGAGAATGCCCCCAGCTGTGTTCTCTGCTTTAACTTCTAGAAACTCAAATCTATTAAGCCATTTGCTATGGATTTGTTTTAATTTCTGAATGGAGAATTTTTTTTCTTGAATGAAGAATATGTCTGGCTTTGATAGCTTCATTCTGTTACTTAGCATTCTTTGTTTTCTTTTACTTCCTAGACCTCTGATATTCCAAGATATGAACTTCATAATTAAAGATTTGTAAAGGAGTAACTCGTTAGATCTTTCATCTTACCGGAATCTATCATTAGCTTTCCACACTCCATCAAGAGCTCATTTTGCTTTTTCCTGCCTCTCTTCTTTCTTGGATTTCTAGTAGCTAATCCTGGAGTTGATTTCATTGTTTTCACCCCTCTATGCTCCTGTTTGTGAATGTTTTTACCTTTATCCAACCCTCTTTCTTGAGTTTTCCATAAAAAAAACTATTGTATCCTACTACATTCTTCTTGAGGCAGTGAATCTATTCCTCCTTTGGTTCCCTACATCAGGAAACCTTCCAGATCTAGGTTTTCCTTATCGAGAATCTCTTGAAGTTCATGATCTTCTAGATCTATTTCACTTTGGGTCATTTTTTGGTCCATTTCCATTTCTTTTTCACTTATCCTTACTTCTTTTTGAGAACCAATCTCTCGAGCTTGTTTTTTTCTCTCTTCTTTTTCTTTTTTATTATACCTTCCTCCTGATATTGGTTTTCTCTTGTGATTTCTTCATTCTTTTCCATCACTTGAAACTTGTTCTGACTGACCTTCTACCCCTCATTATATCGTTACTTAAGCCCCCTTTTTCCTCCTTTTCCTCTACTTGCCACTTTCTAAAAGATTTCTGTGTCCTTCGGTGTATTAAGTTTATCTTTGTTGTCTGCTTTACTGAGAGGGCAGTCTCTGAACAGATGTCCATGTTCATGGTACCTCCAGCATCTGAAAGGGATATGCTCGTAGTCCACTGTCTGCACCCACTCCTCATCAAAAACTTCTAGGATAACTTCATCTGGAAGCGCTCCTGATAGATCCATTTCCACACATATCCTTGCAAAGGAGGTATATTTTCCTTTTCTTGTGGCTTCAGAAGCTTTGACAAAACGTCCTAGTTTATTGCCTATGGCAGCTAGTGATTCAGTTTGCCAACAATCAAGAGGTAGAGAATAGAGCCTTACCCACACTGGAACCGAAGAGAAAGTCTCCCGCTCTGAAACAAAGTTCATCCTCCATGGTCTCATATAGAGACCAGCTACAGCAAAAAAGTAGGGTCCTCCCTTGAATATTTTGTCTTTGTCTTCGATGTTTGAGAACACCACTGTGAAGAATCCCTTTGACCCAAGATGTAGGTCAATGCTTCCTTTGGGTTTCCAATGATACTTGATCCACGTCTATAAAGCTTTTTTAGTGGGCCATAGTCCCATGAATTTACAGATAATGGTGTAGGTCCCCATGTGTTCCCTGTGCGCCTGTAGAGCAGGATCATTTAATATTACTCTAGGGGAGATTTCTTCTTTTGGTTTGCAAAGTCCTTTTTGTTTTTTGTCTCTTGAACCCTGACTTTTGTCTTCTTCCTTTTTGTCCTTTGTGCAGTTGTTTTCCTTGGTTTTGGTCCCATCTACTTCATTTCCATTATTCATGTTCCTCTCATTCGTACAACCTTTGCTATTCCCCATTGGTGATATACTTCTACTAGCAACAGCGTCTTTGTAGGAGGGAGCCGAGCTCCATCCTTTGCCGCCCTCCATTGGAGACGAACTCTGCTAAATTCTGTAACCCTATTCGCTTCGCTTCGGCTTTCCTGTGTTCCTCTCCCGGAAGTGTCCATTGTTTAACATTTTTTCATTTTGTTCCATGCAAGTTAGGGTAAAATTATTCCTTTCTTTATTTTAGTTTTTGTAGTGTAGATTACTCATGGTTTTTTAATAATGTATGTTTTATTTTGATTCAAAAATAATAATTGAATGGTTACCTTTCTTAAATCCAATTTATCCCCTTTATTTTAAGAATCTATATCGCCCAAGGGTTGCTTAAATTGACTTCATGATTATGAAGCTTGAATTCTCATGAAAAATAAACTGATTTCATCTTTTAATATTATTTTCATTTGAAAAAAAAAAAATTGTTTTCATGTTTTAGTATTTTTTTTAGAGGAAAGAATTGTTTCACCTAATGCTTTGAATCTGGCAATGTATTATTATGTAAAAAAGATATTGCATTGAGTTTAAACCAGGTCTCAAAAAGATATTGCGTTGAGTTTAAACCATGTTGAGACAGGTGAAGCGTAAAAACAACGTTTATGAAAAAAAAACAGTATCCATAATCATTTGTATTCCGCGTAAATAGAAAGATTCTAATTTTAATCCACATGACATAAATAGAAGGATTTAAATCCATTGTAATAATACTGTAACAATGTTTCCATTACATCGATTAATTTGGAATGGAATATATATCGATTAATTTGGAATGGAATGGAATATATTGAGATGGAGAAAATTCTTGTAAATAATGGCATTAAATCATTTGAAATTTAATATTTAATAGTTGTGTTTAAAGTTTATTAAGAAAGGTAAGAAGTTATTTTATTTAATATTTAATAGTTGTGCTCAAAGTTTATTAAGAAAGGTAAGAAGCTATTTTTAAATTATCAAATATGACACCCAAGAAAATTGAGTACCAATTCACTCAAGACAACATTATTCTTTGCATTGACATTATAACTCATATGAAAATGAAAAGCATTTGCTTTCTAATATAATTTTTCATATTGCACATAATAACATGAACATGTTATAATATATGCATACAATGCAATATGAAACCCTAAATTCTTCTAACTTCTATAACACTAGCTAAAACATATAACTATCAAAAGTATTTCATACAACATGACAAAATTATAAGGTCTATAGTGTTGCAATATTCCAGCTTTCTTGAAGTCACAAACACCATAAAACTAAAATTCACCAAGAATGCTTATATAAGGAAAAATTTTGATAAAATCTTTGTAGTTACCAAAAACATCAAATAGATTACAGAACTAGAAAACCCTAAACCATATATGAAGGAATAGAAAATACGAATACTTGTGATATAGAAAAAGATTGAAAATTTAAAACAACACAAAAACACTATAAAACCATTTGTAAATAGTTTTCGTGATCAATGAAGGAACCCATGATGCTTATAAGACTTTTTTTTAGAAAAAAAAAAAATCAAAATTCCATATTGACATTCTCATATCAATACTTACTATCAATGAAAAAATTATGATGTTTTGTAATGATAATAACATTAAAATAAAATATGCATGGAAATAATTAGGGCAACAATTTAGACTCTATAATTGTAAGGCGAGACGTAAGTGCCGCAATGATAACCATGTAATATACTTACTATAATGAAAATTATGATGTTTTGCAATGATAATAGCATTAAAATAAAATATGCAGCAAACAATTACGGCAACAATTTAGACTCTATAATTGTAAGGCGAGAAATAACTCCCGCAATGAGAACCATGTAATATATGGGTTGAATCTATTTATCTGGGGAAAACTTATTTTATTTTTCATATTTTTTTAAATATATCAGACCAGTATTATTACTTTTTATCTTCTTCAAAAAATTATATAAATAAAAAAAATTGCTAACTTTCAAATATGGAATTCTTTCCTCTTTTAATTATTTATTAGGTACAGGGATTTGCATTCATTTTTGGTGGGTAGTAACCACATTACTAAGTTACACTTTTACTAAAAAATAAATAATGGAAGACATTAAATTTTGGTAGATAAGTTTTTTTTATGTGAATATGAGCTATTTTTAAGGATTTTAATTTGATTTGGTTTTCCTATGAAGTTTAAGAATGAAAAATCATTGCTCAAATATTTGAAAATCATGACATAAATATCACAACTATGTTAAGAAATTATGGAAAAAATATATCCACATAACACAAAACTACAATAAAACCTTAAATGTTATGGCCCAATTAAATGTTTGAAAATTATTTTTTTCAATAATTTAGAAAAATATTTTTTTTTTTTGTTAAAATTAACATTACAACTTCAATGAGTCAATACTAAATTAATAAGGAAATGAACATATTCTTGCCTTATTAAATACTAATAAATAAAAATTAATATGTATTTAATACCTCGTGCTATTGTTATTTCCAATACAACAATAAAAAAATTTATTAACACTAGTCATTGCTAACAATGGAGTTTCGTTAAGGCTAACAAGTCCTTGCTAACAACAAAGTTTGGTTAAAACAATGATAACTAGTCCTTCTAATAACATATTTTTGTTAAGGCAATGAATTTCATGTTGATGATATTTTCTTAACTCAAGAATTTTAATGTAAATATTTTAGTCCAAAAGAATCCATTATATTGTTAGTTTGACGAATATTCATGTTCAAAACCGAGATGAAAATTGCTGGTTTTCTTATATAGTCACTTTGTTTATTTAAACATGGTTACATGTAAATATAAATTTTAATTGTATGAGATGTGCATGACTATTTGCTTATCCTTGAAATTTGATATGAAAGAAATTATAATATATCAATGATTACTATATGAATTTACGAAAATGTTATAGATTTTATTATATGTTATAGATTTTATAGGTAGTAATAGATACTTATTATCTATTTAAAATATAATTAGTTTTCAACAAAAAAAAATATCAAAATCTAGTGTAGTAGGTGTAATATGTTACTTATAATATTTATAGGAAAATAACAATTTATTAAAAGTTTCTTGCCTTTGATTAATTTTTATATTTTCTATTGAGATATAACAAAAAAAATTATTGACTAATTGTATTCATGGATTTATTAAAAGTGTACTCATGGATTTATTAAAAGTTTCTTGCATTTGATTAATTTTTATATTTTCTATTAAGATATAACAAAAAAATCATTGACTAATTGTACTCATGGATTTTTAATAGAATTGAAATAAAAATTTAAATCTAATTTGACATTTTTTCTAAATTATTTAGTTATATAAATATTTTAATTATTTTTTTACATATAAATATATTAAATAGAATAGATTAATTGAAATAACCATTTTTACATATATACAAATTATCGTCATCTACTCTTGCACCGGATTATAATATAAAATAAAAAAAATATTGATAAATAAACATAGAGAAAAGAGAAAACATGCCAAACATGGTTGGATCAACCATGTATTCAAATCTCACTACATTCCAAGTAACCTATTTAGCTTATATAGAATTTCACTCGTTCACCATATGATAGAGATTAAAAATATAATATAAAAGTGGGCATAAATGATTACGTGTAGTATATAGGGTACCTATTTCTCACACGGAATTTTATTAACTACATTCTATAAATATGAACTTATGAAGGAGGCTCATCTGATCAATAGATTCTTCAAAAGTATAAAATATTTATATTCTTTTGATTCCTTTGAATATGAGTCCAGGCCTATACAAATAATTGCAATGATGTTATTATAGAAATCGAAAGAAATATGAAATATTTTATACAAGTAATAGTAAAAAATTTTGAGGTAAATAACCATTACGTATGTTATATTTTAATTAAATTTGGCAATAAGATTCAATAAGCATGGACCATAAAGAAAATACATGAAGTAATAAATTTGAAGATGAAATAGGAAGCCTTCGAATTCATAGACATTTAATTAAATTTGGCAATAAGATTCAATAAGCATGGACCAACCATACTCCTTCCAAAATACCAAAAGTTATATTATTAATTTATATTGATAGTATTCATTAAAAATGTTGTCTCAGTTGGATGTTCATGAAGAATGAATATCTTATGGTGGCAATTATTTTTATTTACAGATGAAGTTAATTGAATAAATCTCTATTTCCAATAATAGGCTTATGAAATAGTTATGAAAAAATATATATTTATAGGATGTATTGAGACCTTCATAAGTATAAGTATTTTTTGTTTCATGGAATATGTATGTATGTCTTATATGAATATTTAGGATTAACAGTTTATTTTGGTAAATATGTTGTGAATTTATTTAATTCATTACATTATTTTTCATACTTATATTTAATGCTTCACTATGGTTTAGAACTAACATATTTTGAATATAATAATGTGACAAAACAGGAAATAATAAGGTACCATCGAAGTAAATGTTATACATATTTCCTAAAAGTTCTAGCTAGTTAAATGACCTATAAATCTAAATCTATGAAGAGAAAAAAATGTAGTCTGAATATTCTATATTTTCATACTTTATAATATTGAAAAAAAATGTAAAATGACAATTTAATTTGTTAAATCTACACAACTTGTATGGCTTTTAGAATCTCAGAAAATTATTTCAAATAAACAAAAAAACGAATAACTTTACTAAAATTATAA